>JAODGC010046132.1:16830-32114 GCA_027574925.1 Ecitoglossa quadriceps | reverse complement strand
GAAATACTTCATTGAAAAGTAAATTTCCAATTTATAGGTTATGTTCTCATGCATACCACATAAAATAATCAAATCCATAACATACCTGAACAACCCGAAATTGAAACCGGACTAATGGTAGTGCGTTGAAAACAATGTTTGTAGCTATTTTTAATACCCCTTTTATGTTTATTTACATTCCCTGTTCAAGTAAGTCGCATCGCGTTTTCTGCCTCGTTGGCGATTAATCGGTTAATGTATCTCATTACACTTTCAAATGAAACAATATTTCCTTGTTGTCGTCACTCAAAAATGCCCCTCCTTGCATTATAAGGACATATTTTATGCAGCATTGCCATTGCTCATGACGCAAACGATCTCAAAGGACACCCACGCCCAGGAAACGCGGATTAATGCCGGGAAATTAACGGAAAAATGTAAATTCATGTTATAAATGTATTATCACAATTACCAGTGCCATTTTACGATCAAAGGGTGAAGCAAGTCAAAACAAAAGAGTGATGTAATTACAGCCGAAAATATTGTTTATTCCAACGGCTTTGTTTATTATCTTGTTGTTGGGATTAAATTATTTTTAGATTTTGTTTCACTTGCATCACAATCTGATTCTTGATGTAAATTTATTAAATTTTTTATGAGATGAGGTGTTAGCTTTTACTGACTAACGAAGATATTTTTAGATGTCCGGAGCATATTTCTACCCAAAGGTAAATTGATTGTTAAGAATATTTTGTGAAAATTTCATCTATAAAGAAAAATAAATTGAATTCAAGGAATATATTTCTCATATCTTGCAAGCGATTGAATTTAACTATAGGCAACCAAATACACTTTTGCCAGTCTTGTTATTGCCCTGCACACATAAAAAAGTTTACAAAACTTTTCTACTTTAGATTTATTGGGATTTACGACGATATTTATTACTCCCAGACGCACTCAACAAGTTTTCAATATTTTGCCACTTTTACGATCGCTGGGAAATTAAAGAAAAAAACAGCCAAAATTAAATTTTATTGAGATGTACAGATCGGGATTACATAGTAAACATTTGCGATCAGTCTCTCAGTATTTTAATTGAATCCATATAATATTTTAAAATAGAAACCCACTTTAAATAGCTCATAAATTATGATAATTTGTACACAAAACAGAACGCAAAAATACACATAAGATCAATGCAATCAACATATAAATACGCCTACTGATTGCAAATACTAATTATTGCTTATAAATAATCGTCATAAATGTCATACTGAGTGTGTAAATAATTACATATTGGCGAATGAAATATGACCACTTCCAGTGATATATCCAGCATTAAAATTCGCCGAATAAACGCACCGCTTTTATCTGCTGCCGACACGGAGTGCACTAATTATTTGTATTTTGTTTTATCTGCAAGCAGTGGCAACAACAAATATGCGCGTGTTTGATCGCTGCTTTTTGTCATGTATTCAAATTTTTGTAGATTTTCACTTGGCTTTATAATTCACATATTTAATCACATCTTACATAATAAATCCAACCTTTTAACAGTACATCGTAAGTTGAAAATGACGGTAAAAAGGTAATGAAAGAAACTCGGAAATAATAAAAGGTGTAATGGTATATACTTGGCTTGAGTGAAAAGTGAGAAAGTGTCAGCAAACACGTATTTTCAATTTGGCTGGAACCTAGTTTTAATGGGCTAGCGGAAAACTGATTTTCATGCATGCAGTTGCCACGAAAAAATAAAAGTTTATTTCATTTGTATGCAATACAATTGAAATAAAAAGATTTATGTTTTTAAACATTTTCTTTCGCAAAACTTTCTTTCCTGCACTTGCAAAATATATTACTACACTTATATAGATTATAATTACCTTATTTACCATTTATTTTCAATTTTTCTTTGTTGATATTCAATCACAAACTTTTATTAACTTTACAGTCTTTTTCAATTATAATTCTTTATACAATTCTCAAATAAACTTATATCAAGTTGGTAACATATTGTTAGCAATTGTTACCAAGTGCGCGCATCGTACAAATCCCGCACAAGATAAACGCAGCGGAAAAGTATTTTCGGGACGCCCGGCGTCGGAAAACTGCGGCGATGCGCGCCGCCAGTCGCATAAATACGCGATGCCGCTCCAGACGCATCCCCACTCTGGTGTTACGCACGCCCTCACTTGCTTCTAGGACTGTCCTTTGTCCTGCATATATTTAATGTGAGTTGAAATATAATGAATCCTGATATTACCATGGGAAATCATCCAGAAAATGGATAGATATTGAAAGAATTTTATTTTATTTTCGTTAAATACAACAATGGATAACATTTTAATAAACAACTAACTGTATCAATAAAAATTTGCTAAAAATATAATAATAAACTATGAATATTCTATAATTAAGGGTTGTGTTACACCAGACATTTAATACTCTAATGTCTAACCTAAAAATGTGTTTGTTGATTAATATTATCTCTATATCGTTTGATTAAGAGAAAATTATATGATATTTTTTATTTTTAGTTTGTAATACACTTCAATTTATGTATACAACACAATGTTTTTGTTGACTTGATCCAATAAATTAAAATGTTTATCTAACTATATTCATGTTATCTTCAACATAAAAATTGTTTAACAATTGTGACAATAGAATTATAGAGCAACAAAATATCTGTCTTCGTTAACATCATCAAAACCAATAATCAACATGACACAAATATCAAAAATGACTACTGGCTTTTTTGAATTTATTTGGTCATGTTTAAAAACCATGTTACCCCTACACTAAACTGATCATTGGCACTTAACCACTTTAATCAAAATACTCCAGCTCTCAAATCAATGCCAAAATCTAAAATATCTCCTTATTGAAAAATTCAACATTATTCAACAACCTCGCCCAAATTATTTATTTATTTCCATCCATGAAATAGAACTCAGGCATGATTAATTAAGTAATATACTTGGTGCATTTCACATTCCCACATTTATTAAATGCTCACATTTGTGTCGAGTGTGGTTTCGTTGCATTTGTGAAACGATGAATTATAAACTGTCACCTTCGTGACTTGGAGGAAACTTAAACGAGCGTGCATCAGTAGGAACCGAGAAAAACGCCAATCGGCACTCAACACGCTGCCGTTTTCCGTCTGAGTTAACTAATTTATTGGAACGTCGCGACGTACAATTCACGACACAATTCACTTACAGAAAAAATGTGTTGCCGTCGTTGCACTTGTTTGCACTCATTGTTGGCGAATGAAGCACATGAACTCGAAGGTTCTGAATGATTGCTCTCAACAGTCTTGAGAGGAATAAATATACAAGCGTACAAGCATTGTTGGTTGGCTGTAATAAAATTCTAGGGATGAATGTTAATATTCAAATACAACGGAAAACACAAGAGTGGCAACGTAGAAACACATACAGCACTTTCCAAAATTAAATTGAAATGAGTAAATTTATTTTTGGTAGCACCTACTCAATGATTATTATTACTCTTGTGCCCACAATAAAACCTAACATCTTAATATCACATCATAAAATAACCGTGTATAACTCCGAAACATTCTAAAAATATCTCAGCAAGATTAAAACATTGATTAAGAACAAGTTTGCGACTGAAAGCACAGCTTCCAATTTAATCCGCTTCTGCATTAGCACTTTCCTTTCAAACCCTCCACGAATTATTCACGATAATATTCCTAAAATCAACCAGCAATTAATTCAAGGACTTAATTTCTTTGTACCATAAAAGAACTTTTCTAATGTGATATTTCCAAATGAGGGTAAACTCAATTCTTAAAATTGCTTAGTGTAAATGTCTATGCACATTTGCACGTGTTCTGTTAGATTATCCTTGGTGATGGCTTGGTTGAGCTTTATTTGTTGATAGAGGGTTGCAAACGAGGAAAGTATTGATTGTGCACGTGTCTAGATAACACACTTGTTAAGTTCTAGGAATAGTGCAAGACCTCAAGCGAAAGGATGAGTATTAAACACGTACAGGGGTGCAATTTATTTGTATGGAAGTAGTGACGGCCCAAGTAAGAAACTAGGGATCTAAAGAAAATTGCAATCAGGAGTACTGGGATATCGTGTAATTCTGATGATCTCAGCAATATTACATTAAAGTCTATTCTTGCAGCCTAACATTTTCGAATTGTTACTCCTATATGAAATTTGCTTTACCTATCAATTCTTCACCTGCTGAGAGTGAGAAGACCAAATAATCTTCTCACTCCCAGGAAAGTTTTAAACTGCAATCTTTGTAATAATCCATGCGACACTCAACGATAACACCTGCTAACTACTCTTGATATTAACAAGACTTAGTAGTTTTCAACAAGTTTGTGTGATTCAAGCAACTATTAATTCCCTGACGTTACAAGTACAATGCTTTTCTGAATTATTGGCGTGATTTTACAAGGTATCTTACGCAGGTAGCTAAGGTTTAATTTTAAAACTGCTCTCAAAATAAATTGAAAGGAAAATATTCAACTTGAGTAAATATTATCTTGTACTTTACTGAAATAGGCGGAATTTAATTCAATTCACGACATTGTTTGGCTTTTAGTGGTAAGAAACGAAAAGCAGGTATTTCAACTGTTATAAATTATTATCAAATCGGTCACTATGAATACACATATTGATTTTAATATTAATACACTAAATCCTACTATAGCTGTTCTAGCTGAATTAAATGAAGGTCATCCTATCCTGCAGGATGATCGGTAGATATCCAGGTAGAGAGTGGGGCGATTGGTGCCAGAGTCAACAAAGCATTAGCAACAGTGAAGGTTGTTTACGTTCTCAGCGCATCAAAACAAGGTATTTATTGTGAAAGAAGAATGCACAACGCGGGTCCAATGTTTATCATGCAAGGCATTTACTTCGTTTGCATTACAATGCGCAAATGTGAACAAGCAAATCAAGAAGTTGAAGCTTGAGACCAATTTGTAAGTTGATATTTGCATTCCCCGTTGATTTTGGTACATGTTACAGTATGTAATCAAGAATATTGTTTAATAGTTAAATGCCATACGTATTGAAGGTAATTTTCTGAATTATTATTACTGTTCTTTCGGGAATTATTGATTGTCTTCCTAGACCCAGAGCTTATCATTTATGATTATGTAGTATAAATTTTTTGTGTTGTATTTGTAGGTTATAATGCATTCCAATAGAAAAGATCTGCCCAGTAATCGTTGAAGGGAACTCCGTTTAGTCAAAGCTTAAAATGAGAATTTGTTGATGACACCAACTAAAAACATAATATCAATCCATCCTTAACCTCTTAAAGTGTAGATTTACTTCAAACTGTTTTGAAGACATGTGAGACAACAAAAGCACTATGAAAATATAGTGTTTTCTTCAAAGACCTTCAAAATACCATTCAATGTGTGACAACTTCAATTGGTGAAATGTATATTGCAGTCATGCAATTAGTTGCAAGGTAATCAATTCTAACACGAATCTCTAACACTTATATTTTGTTTTATAATAGTTCATATCTGAAATAACACTCAAATGTGTATGTTTTCAACCGTTGCTTTGTTTACATTTGTAATCCAATGTTATAAAACTCTTATAAGCAAAGATAGAGTGAGAGAAAAATAATATCACCAAAAATCCATGATGGCTGACCACTGGGTATTCTTACGGACGGTTTCCATGGTTACCAACTCTGCATCCAAAGGCCAATCGTAAAATGACACAGCGTGTTATTGTCTTTGTTTAACATTTCAATTCAGAAATTTAAACAACACATAACCAAATAAAACTGTGTCGGTTGTAAGTTACGTACTTTCTAATTAAAGTTAACGAATTAATACGTCAATTACTTTTTAACAATGAGTGGAAAGGTGTGCAACAGTTCAGCATTCGACCAAAGTTTTATGTTACATTGAAACTGAATAACTCTCAACACCACAATTAATGCTGCTGATGGAAATATGTAATACAAGAATAATCAACGTTAAACTACTAAGTTAACTTTTTTTTTTGAAGAGTTGCCAAATACCAATGACTGAAGCACTGCATACAGTAAGTACATAAGTGTATGTATCCTAGTGACATACCTACATAGTCTTCGAAGAGTAGTTTTGTTTAGTACTCTTCGAAGAAGTATAACTGCTAACAGGATGGTTCCTACATTGTTTGAAATCAGGAAATTGTCTTTTTTTTTCATGTTTGAACTCAAATTTCAAGTAGTACAATGGATTATTATAAATAATTAAATTATTCAAGAAGCTTAGCATATTGCAACTTTAAATTTTAATTTGTTATTTTTTGAACATTTTCTGCTTGGATTTTGAGATGATTAGAAAACAAAATCAGCTAAAATTAGCATTTCCTGTAAGGAGTGCAGGCTCAAGATTACATTGTCTCCACTGCTTCAACTCATCGTCAACTTTTAATGACGAAGCCTTCGTAATTAATACACAAGAGTTGGCAAGCCTAAAAATTTAATTAAAGTCGTAAATCATAATTAACACCAATCAAGATAAACTTAAATACTTTCTTTACAAACTCACTGATTTTATTATACAAACAAAAGGGAAATAGTTTTGTTCAAGTTAGTGCATATTTATTTAACATAACAAAGCACAATTCGGCATTAAAGTGACTACAATAAATAAATAGGTTTCAACATTTTAGGAGAATTTCAATAAATAGTAAATAAACTACATAAACATAAATAAACTACAAATGGTTAACAAATTCAGAGCTAAGCAAATAGTCAGTATTTAGCAAAGCTTATACGTCAAAGGTGCCAAGGTCTATTTTTAAGTCTTCTCCATGATCTAGCTGAATTTCGTTATGTTTAGATTAATTTCTTACTGCAACGTAAGCGGAATGGATAAATACTTCTTAGTTATTGCGTTATTTGTACGTTGATTTGGATTCTGGTAGGAGCAACTCCATCGAAGAGTGGAAAATAAATAGCTATCAGGTGTAATCTGTAGCTCGCACAATTTTACATAGTAAACAGTAAATCGCGATAGCACTCATTGATTATATAAATAGTGTCCTTGCAGGATGTTCAAGCACCTATAACAGAATCAAATAAAGCTAGATGAACAATATGCAGCTTAACTATAACTTAGGCAACTACTTAAAATAGTTTTATGGTAGTTAAGATAGAAAGCGCATGCTGTTCTCTAAAAGCTTAAATTTTGATTCGGCCTAGAGCGAAATATTGCTACAATGTTTTTTCAGTAAAGTTATGAAGATGTGGTTGAAATGACTTAAAGGTAGTTTAAACGTGACTATGGTAAAAAGAAGTTATTTAATCAAGTGTCTTCAAGTAGGGTAATGAGGTAAAAAAATCTCAATATTTCAAATTCTGGGCTAGTTTTGTTCCAAATTAATCGGCTTGCCTCTAGCGCCAGCACTATAGCAACACTCAAACTGTTAGATTTTTTTGGTCTGAGCTTCTTGTTACACAGTCACAGTCTTCAAAGCATTTTGAGCACCTGCTTGTGCAGCAGCGGCCACACGGTATCTTCGCTCCCATTCCTTATTATACCCACCATGTCCGTAGTTACCATAGTAATCGTCGTGATATTCCTCACCATGAGCAGAGTGCCCGATATGTGGTGCCAAAACATGTGCGCACTTGGTCTTCAGGCTGTGGAGAATACTGGGGAGGATGAGCGCCCCCAAGAAGAAGACTTTCTTGATGAAGAAGATGCTTACAAGGGCGAGACCCAAAAGTACCTTGATCTTGAACACTCCAAAGAGTGTGAGCAGGGAGATAAGCCCCTTCTTTTTGTGTCCAATATGTCCACGAGCTGAGAAACCGAAAAATAATCAAATTAGAAATTAACAAGACACGTTGAATGTTCAATCTTATATCTCGTGATTTAATCGTGAGTAGTAAAAATATTTGATTGATTAATCTCGGTGTGACTGATTAGTGACACTTTACGAGACTACCATCTTCAGCAATACTTATTGCTGGTCAACCTTTCTATAACCCAATATTCCGAATAGAGTCTGCCTTGTTTTTTCTATCATCTCCGAATAAACCATTAAGACCGCAAACTAGTGGGTCAGTAATGACGTCAACGCGCCCGAATGAAACTGGACCACGTTTTATGCCACTAAGGCATATCCTAAATGCAGGCCTATGATTATATTAATAACGTATCTAATCGGCCATCAAATATGAGATGTTATTGCTCGGGATAATGTCTATTTGATTGCCATCTCAAAGAGTGGCAGGCGTTCACTTTTTGCTTCTGTATGGCTTCCGTTTTGTATTGCTGCTCGTTTATTTAACATATATTCAATAGACGCGTTATTGAGAGGATGAACGATAAATTGAATTGCGGGGAATGCTTCGATGCAAACAAATTTAATATTGCATTTTCTCTCAAGGCCGTTCTTTTATGGTTCTACTAATTTTTGCTTGGGAGTTTCCCAAGCGGGTAACACGGCATGATTCCAATCAATTTTGCTTTTGATTTTAGCCTTGAAGGCATTGATTTATACTGGTGTTACTCAAGAATGAAAATGATTTAGAATATTTAAGTAAATTAGATATTTTTCACTGAAGATGGAAGTTTGATGGAAATTATGTTTCAAAATAAGTACCAACTAACGTTTTAAAATAATTAGCATTAAAATTAATTCTAGTAGATTCTATAGAGTTCGCGTTATAAATAGAGACGCAGTCAAATATGTTGGTCATAAATTGTGTTTCTGTTTTAATATGACTGTCTCATTTAAGTGTCTCTTTATCCAAATAAATTGTACTACAATTATTTAGTCAATCATCAAAGCATGTGCATATTGTAATCGCTATTCGCCAACAAGTTAAAAAAGCAGCAGCATATTAATAACCTAAAATTGATTGACGTTTACGGTGCGTGTTTTTTTATAATTGATATATATGCTCCAATGGATAGATGGGCCAATTTTTTAAAGAAATTCTTGAAATGCCTGCTTTAGACTGGCACACATTATCACTCTAATTACCACCGAAAAACATCTCACCTAGTATATCATGTAATTCGCCTAATTCACGGATTGTGTTTGAAACGCACACATAAAAAGCATGGTAATTAAAAGCGGATATTTCATTTCAAAAGAAGGTGGATTTATGCGTGACTGCAGGCAAGAAACTTTGCATTTTTTGGTCGGTTTAATTTTGATTTTACACTAGTTTTGACAAGTGAGTTAGAGAGCGTTGCACGCACACAATAAGTTATGTTACTGACCCCGCAATTTATAGACCAATTTGACCAAACTTTTAAAACAAATAGGAATTAATTATAAATTTCTAGATTTTACTATAAATGAGGAAGATCTGACTTTTGTTAGTTTAGATTCTTTGGAGGTGTGAAGATTTCAGTAAAACAATTGTTTATGCGTTTATAGGTATTGTTCATCAATTTTCATGGTGATTGATAGCCTTCATGCATAATTTAACAATACAAACAAACAATTACGCACATGATACGCATGATTAATTTCATTACCTTGCAAATCGCGGTTCTCTATGCATTGCAAGGCATTATTCGCGTGTGGGACGTGTCAATCTGTGAAATGTTTGTGCATCACTAAATTGCAATTACTACGCTTTTTACGAGGATATTTTACTTTTCAACAGCGATATAAACTTGTTTTTATGGTTTTATCTTTATTTTTACGCCAAATTTAACATGAAGCTAAATAAAAAGTGAAGTCGTAAAACATGAATCGAAGTTTGAAATTCATAATTTACAGTAGGTTTTAAAAGTTCTAGTCAATTTTATAGTGAACTAATATTAACTACCTTTCTTTTTAAAATATTTGGTTTTGACACCGTTACTTGCGTGCGCACTAACAGTACAGTGTGGATAATTTTCAAAGTGCTTAGATGATGACTTGTAAACCACAATTAACCTTAAGTTAAATTCCAACATCATTGAGTTGATGATCATATTTCTAACGTTTCTCCCGTGTTCATTAAAAGTGAATAAAACAGAGATTATATTTAGAGCACTCACTTAATGTCAATGCCAGTTAATGTCTAAACATCCAGCTGGGATGAATCGGGATCAGCAAGATTAGAATAGAAGAATAGAATGTATGGATAATATAATGCTTCTCATTAACTCTGCACTATTTATTGCTAACTTACCGATTTCATTGTCGGTATCATCTTCAATAACTTTGAATCCAGCTGGAAGTGGTATAGTAACACCTTGAGTCCTTAAAAAGCGATCAGCCCTCTTTTGCAAAAATTTCAACATTTTGCCGAATTCTCCCTCATTGCCAATATCACGTCCTTCATTAAAGAATGTACCAGTTTCATCTGGCTCTTCAATTTTCACTAATTGAACGGGATACGAAGTGTTGGTTTCCAGAACAGTCACACTGCTGGTTGTGTCCAAATACCGCAGAAGCTTGTATTTCCCACAGGAGACAAAGTCCTGATCGCGGTGACAGCTTTCTGCTGCTTCCTTGATATATTCATCTTCGGCATGAACTCCAACAAGCACTAGCACTAATATATAACTGATGATAAACATTTTACTGTGCATTTTGCAATTAGGTTAATGGATGTTGATATGATGTGGATGTGGTGTTGCCACAATGTTGACTGTGACTTTAGCCTTGAATCCTTGGGATTATATACGCGGTTACTATCTAGGGTACTAGGAGTATTATGGTGATTTTGTAGCAGTTCATGTAGTCGGGAAAAAGTGCATACGAAAGCCACACCTACTATACAGAAGGAGTATACCATCTCCAGACGTAAAAGAAACGTTGCCGCTTGAGGTAGTCGAAAAGTAATCAAAAGGTAGAGTAGGGGATTGATGTGCGCTGAGACATGTAGGGGCATTTTATAGATCAACGATCAAGAGACAAAACAAAGTTGGCCAACTCACAATGACACTTGGACTTGAATTTTAATTCGATTAATTATTTGAAATTAAAATAAATTATTAATTTACTTCTAAGTTAAATCGAGTAACAGATCTCAATCCAAGCCTTCAATCCTCAATCCACATTAGCATGGATGTCATCGCATCGGGAAAGTTTTTAATTAGCCCATTAATATCATCGATATCTCGGTTGTATTATCACGTTGCATCGCTATTGCAAACAGGAAAAATGCTTCTAGATCATCAATTCGTTGCGTCTTTTCGTTCACGTTGTCGTTTATTATCATAATGCTTTACTCTACATTATAATAGATATAATAATATGTACGTGAGGTGAAACAGAAGTATGTCAATAACGAATTAATAAGAAAATAATGAAAATATAATAATCATCTAGGCATTGAAATAGATATGAAGGTGTATGGAAGAAATGAATGTGAGGTGCTAAGGTATGGAAATTTGTAATCATTTTTCAACTTTAGTTGACTTTCTATCACGTGCACGAAAATGTAAATGGTTTTCTTGTTTGTAGGGAGTTTCTATTTCATTAATTATTATCTATGTGAAGTACTGAAGGAAAGTAAATTCTAAGGTGGTTGTTTTGTTGTGAGAGTGACTAAAAGTGAAAATTTGTAGTGATAGTTTGAATTATAATATGTGATTAAGAAGATATTCTGAATATATAAGCTCACTTGGTGAGAGATTGGTAAAGTATGATTTATTGATTATCGTTATGATGAGAGCCAATTTGTTTTGAAAGGATATTCTTTGCAATAATTAATTTTGAATGCATTAATATTTATTCAAGTTTGGTATATATTTTAAACAAAGTTATTTTGTTATATTTAATAATAGACTACTTTAAATATAAATTTCAAAAATTATATACTTTCTTGCTTTATTGTCAACGAGCAGAAAAGTTACTCAGATTCACTTTTATCCACTTTGGTCCAATAAGTTATTATGAAGATATTATAAATATATTTGACAAGACAATTATTGGCAATATATTATTGATTCTCTGCATTTGAAATTTAAAACTTATTTTTACAAGTTTTATTTAGTATTATATCAACGAAAATTGATGGCATACCTTTCATCACTCTCAAACAAGTTTTTTTATTGATTTATTACCAGAATGCGCATAATTTTATCCGGGCCTTCAAATAAATTAGTAATAAAATAACATAATAAATAAAACATCCTTCTAATTCAAGCATAAAATACATCTTCAACTAACTGCTACTCTTTCATATAATATCTTCTTGTGAAATTACTACTAAAATTATCTTTGGTTTTTTCTTTATCCAATATAACCTGTCATAGAATTATAATTGCGGAAAACGCACAAATCAAAAATAGAAATAAATGCAATCGAAAGCACACCGAAAGCACTTTGTTGTGCTTGTTATTTATCAACTTGGTGTGGGGTCAAACTCTTCAGGTAACCACCATCGTCGTTAATTAGTTGGTAATGAAAAAGCGTCATCGATGATTTACTTAGTAGCTGTAATTTATTGATAACTTGAAGACAATTTATTTACCATTGGTAACTAAGTGATTCTTTCTTTGAGTTAAAATAATATAATAGGTTGTGATAAATTGCGTAGTTATATCTTATTTGTTACGTTTTAAGAATTCTATTTATATGAATTATTATAATTGATTAATTTATTTCAATTAAAGCAATCATTTACAATGTATATAATACAATTATTTTAATAATATAATTTGCGGATAAGTAGACCTACTCAGATCTATTTATTTTAGTTTTCTCTATTTGAGATAGTTTTTGACCGTAGTGTCATTGTAAAAGTTGCTCGAAGAACAATCATTTCGACAGTTTGTTCTCCGAATTAGGTCTGCGGACGTGAATAACTTGAATATTTGGCATTCCAGCTACTTCACTACTCTTTTTCATTTACGTAAATACTTTGCTTTTTTTAGTTTGTCCACAAACTGCACATGTAATGAAATACTGACGAAACCAATTGAATTTTGTTGAATTTCTTGAGTTTCTCGCTTATTTCTCGCTTTAGTATACAAAAATGAGGATGAGGAGAAAACATTCAATGTCTTATTTGTTTGCACTATTTGTAAGACAAGTGTAATAGAGAATAATTCTAGTGTGGTGCAGCTAATGAGCTAAGAGCGGATGCTGCGATTAAAGATGAAGAAAATGAAACACTCTTATTATGAATATTAACGACAGCTTAGGTGCTTTTTAAATGATCTGGACTATGGATAATGTTCTACTTTGTGGAACAACTTGTTTCGTTTTATGGCAGAATTTTAATTTCATTTTCAAACGGAGCTTAAAGCATCTTAAATTAGCACTTTATAGTCATTCACGCAGCTCCAGCATGTTGTGACCATCGCATATTAAGTTATAAAAGCTTTGAGAAGATTCAAATTGATGGACTACTGTTTCAGCTCATACATTTCAAAGACAACAACATCAATCTTGAAGATCTTAAGCTAAGTGCTGGATAATTTACAACATATACGGAGCTACAATTAAGTCTACAACAGAATTAATTATTAGCTGTTAAAATGAAATATAAATCTCGAATTGTCTCACAACTTCTTGCAATGAATGATGAATTATTAATTTTGTTGCATTGCGAAATGCATCACGCAATTATCTTTTTACCTACTATCAGTTACTTGTGGTTATTTTCATTGGTTGGTATATTAAAAATATTAAGTTAATCCAGTTTTTAACGAGAACTATAAAGCGGATGTGATTTCCAACGTCGATTAACCAAACAGCGCGTTAAACCACATTTACGTCAGTTAACAATCACACGCTTGTCGCACGCATTCATCTAATTAATAATAAATGATTTGATCAGATATTGTTGAACTACGTGGTCCAAGAAAGTTGTTGGTTTTAGAATCGACAATAAATGTCGGCAACTAAAAATCAAGAGCAGAGAGGTGTTGAATTCTCGAAATATTTTTGATGTTCGATATTCTTATTAATATTTTCAGATTTTTGACTAATGACTTATCATTTAAGATTTCATTCATAAAGTTTAAAAGTGGGAATATTGGTGCCAGCGTAGTCTTTTGTATCTCAACGCTAATAAATTAATTATTTAACAATCTGGCTTGATTTAAATTTGTATTTAACTTCTTCAATAAGGAAGTAATTCAACTTGATCAATTTAAATAATTCATAGAAAGTGCATTTAAATGTTGTGGCAGGTGGTAATAAGTTACATTCCTTTATCAATAATTTATCTGAGGTATTAATAGAAGAGGAGTTCCTCTAATCAACTTTGCAATTACGATTTACTGTCATCGATTTAGTCAAGTGAATGCGCTTATAAATGATCAACTTCATCAACAGCGCTGTCTGCAACAGTGTCATGATTGTACGATTTCTTGTTAATGTATAAATCAACATGCAAATCTGATCCATCAAGATGAAATTGGTCAAGTTGTATTTTCAGTAAGATTTATTCTACTCCTACGCAAAGCCAATCAATTGCTATGATCTGTAACTTTACCGTATGCAATTTGAGAGGCCCGAATTAATATGGAAAAATGTGGGTGAGATATAGTTTAAGCATGCTTTGTTGTGATTAGAAAATTTCGGATATAAACTTTACAGTTTTTGAATACTACAAATTGGGATAAGCAAAAATAGAATTAACTTGTGTATAAACTACATTTGGAATTCACGTACTTTAATAATTAAATGCTAAATCTGTTCTTGGAAATTTAGG
Organism: Ecitoglossa quadriceps; assembly: GCA_027574925.1. Classification (NCBI taxonomy): domain Eukaryota; kingdom Metazoa; phylum Arthropoda; class Insecta; order Coleoptera; family Staphylinidae; genus Ecitoglossa; species Ecitoglossa quadriceps. The sequence goes on along the minus strand of JAODGC010046132.1, from coordinate 17,504 downwards.
AAAAAAGAGACATAGAAATGTTTTGATTTGATTATATTAACGATCCAAAAGTATCAATAAATTGTAATAACATTATTAACATATTCAAATTTTGTTTACTCCGTCATTCTTTTAATTGATGAGGCTGGATATTTAAAGCTTTTTTAGTCCAAACACAAATAAAATCGAGATTAAAAGCTGCTGAAGAATCTAGGTTAAAATCCTATCGAAAATTAATTCTTTACAAAACATTGTTGACTTAGTTTCATTCATTACCATATTAGATTATAGAGCTTATTAAAGCTTGCTGTAAGATAAATTAATAGGATCATCGAACATCGGCCAAGTTTCTAACAGTAATTAACTAATGATTTACTCTTCACTAAGCACTTTGTTATGCATGTTTTCTATTTGTTTTCCACGCACTTAGTAAGAAAATACATGCATAAAAAAGGGTTGCAAGTGATTGGCTTTACAATTGAAGAAATCATTTCACGCGTTCTAGGTAGCTTGTGTGTCAATGTGGATCTAATAATATGCAATTATCTTGGTTTTCACTCACCACAAGTGAAAATTGAAAAATACATGTTGCTCGGGCATGAACAATAATTACCATTGCTTTCTGGACTTTGGCGAGATATGTGAATCGAGATTATAGTGAGGACAACCACAACATTGCATCTAATCATATCTTG
>JAODGC010046132.1:0-16730 GCA_027574925.1 Ecitoglossa quadriceps | reverse complement strand
CTTTCTGGACTTTGGCGAGATATGTGAATCGAGATTATAGTGAGGACAACCACAACATTGCATCTAATCATATCTTGAAGCCACATGAAGATATTTTTATTCTGGTATTGGAGGGCTTTCAATGTGTTTGGGATAAATAGTAAGTTGTTGAGGATGCCTAGAGGCAAGTTAATTTTCTCTTGCTTTTGTTCTTATTTGGTGCAATAAGTGTCATTGATTTTATCGATCTGTTTGCTTTTCTTTTGATCTTTTTGCTAGCAATTGATTTAAATTACATTGAGATAACCTATCTCATTATTTCACTAAAAGTTTCAGCTTGAATTATATATGACACCCATTTATTATAGCTGCGCATGCGCAAGTTTGAATTTCCCGCTCAAACGTATTGAAAAGAAATGAAAATTATAAGTACCTCATTAGAATTTCACTTGAAAATGTTAACTTACTAAATCAAATAGTTACGGTGATTTTGCGCTGTCAAGTTGAAATTTTCAAACTCGCGCATACGCAGCTAACGTAACCTGTCAGACTAACTCATCGTTGAAATCATCAGATGCGCGCAAAGAACTACTTAAATCACAATTTCACTAATAATATTCGATTAGCTTATAGATTTAAAAATGTACAGTAGTTATAATTTTCATTATCCAAAAATAATCAATTTATTGCATGCAATTCACTTAATAATTATTTTTATTTGAGCGAATGTCATAAGCTTGATTGTCTTCAGTCGCTTTCTGTTCTCTTCACCCTAATGCGCTACATCCGACGTACATTTCACTTTTATTATAATGGTGTTAGTGAATGATTAAAATTATCAAGTCGTCAACTTGTTTAAATTATCAACCAGCATAAAATCCAGGACATCCATCATTTTATCCACACATTAAGCAATATAGAATGACATAAATTTCAAACGAACAGGCACGATTTTAATGTCAACATGTCAGCAGAATAATGTAAATTAGAGATAAATTGCATATCATTTTCTCACCATTTATAAACTAAATATTTATTCAGGTATTAACCAAGTACTAATACAACCTGATAAAAGTGGATACATGAGATATGCGTTTACATCATTATAACTTGACACCGAAAAGCACATTAAGAAGTTATTTATTCAAATTAATAATTTTCTTATCTTTATCCGGTTCAATCCGACAAAGTGCTAACATTATTACTCTTCGTGCGACATAAACTTGGGATTCTTGAATAACAGTTTCTTTAAGGTGTGAGCTTGATTGATGTCTGAGACGTACCAGTTGTATAAAAAATATTCAAAAAAGTCATTAGATGTCGGCGTTTTAATCGCATTGGTATCTACACACATGTCAACCCAAATATTAACCTAAAACTATATTAAAATATATCATTATATCATGTTGAGATATTTACAACATCAAGCAATGAGTAAGTGTTAAAGTAAACTCAACCCAATACATTGAATATAGTTTGTATAGTGAAGGATCTCATATAAATAGATTTTGTTTGAACAACTGAATTGATCATCTGAATGTTGTAATTATGTGCACCAAATTGATCTGGGTGAATTGATTTTTGCTTGGATAGATATAGCTCGATATGATTATGCTTGGCAAAAATGTTTGCAAGTATTTAAAGTGTTGTTATTGATCGTAATTATAGGTTTAGTGCTTCTGATTCTTAATAAAGTAGGTATTGAGTGATGAGTATTAAGTTGAGCAAATTATAAATATCTACGGTAATGGAATTACACCAACGTAAGTATTGAACGAGTTTTAAACTTTCGGATGAATGTGCAGTAATTATTAGATTTATTAAATGAAGAAAAAGTGTGTGTAATGCTATAATTTTTTGCGGTTTTTGAGCTAAAGTCATAGCTTTTTATATTTACTGTGTTATTTCAATATAATACTACTGCTGTCAAAATTGTATTTTCTTGTAAGAAGAAAATATTTTCCCAAGCAACATAAACATTAACATAGGAAAATATTTATCGGGAGCAAAACATTTATCTTGCGTTAATATAAAAGACATTCCCTGTTTTCATTGATATATTTCATAAATGTTTTAATATCCAGTTATTATGAGGTTTCTTAAAACCTTCTTGTTTCAATTGTCATTCATTGGCATTATCTTTGCCAATGACTATGCAGATCAACGTAAGGAACTCCTTGATTATGAATATTCCCAGTCGTTACTTGGGGACTTTAAACTAACAAGTGAAGAACAACAAGCGAGTGATATTTTAAAACAATATTCTCTTGAGGAAACCTATGGAGGAATCACGGCTCCTGAATTCTACGCCGCTACACAACCAGTATTTGATTTTCTCAATCAAGTGGAAGCGTCAAAAGTATTCCAAATCATCAAGAAAATACCTAAAGCTGCTGTGCTGCATGTACATAGTATTGGAATGAGTTCAGCTGAATTTATCAAAAATATAACCCATAGAGATAATCTCTATGTTTGTGATGAGGAAAATCAGCCATATCAATTGAAATTCTTTAGGACACCTGATGATACTTGTAATTGGATATCAGTTGCTCAGAAACGGAAACAAAATCCTTTTTATGATCAACGAATTCAATCAAAGATTTCCTACAAAAAACCATATCCGTATGTACTTACTTATGATATCAACATGGAGATCAGGTTGACTGTAGCTCAAATGGTGGCATATAAAGATGTTTATTCTGAGTATATCTACGCAACTTACTCTGATCTCTATGAAGATGGAGTTAGTCATTTTGAAGTCCGTGGGTTTATCAATGAACTATATGATCTGGATGGGAATACCTATGATCTACACTACATGGTCAGTGTCTACAAAAAACAGCTGGCAAAGTTTCGAAAAGATCATCGTTGTTATTTCTCAGTTAGATTGATCTATACTATTCCAAGAGCAGTTAATGAGGAAGAACTCCAAGAGCACCTACAAATTTACAACGAATTACGAAATAGACATGGTGATTTTATAATTGGAGTTGATTTTGATGGTGATGAGGACTATGGTAAACCATTGAAAGACCTAGCAGATGGAATCATTGCATTTAGAAAGTCATATCCACTTGATCTTTTCCTCCATGCTGGTGTGACTGCGTGGTATGGGGTTTACTCAGATGAAAATCTGGCTGATGCTATATTGTTGAAAGCAAAACGTGTCGCTCATAGTTTTGCTTTAGTTAAACATCCAGTATTAATGCAGAAAGCAAAGGAGCAGGATATATGCGTTGAAGTAGCACCATTATCAGACCATTTTCATGGACTCTATAATAATATTCACAATCATGTTGCTGCTATATTTGGGGCTAATAACATGCCTTATGTGGTTACAAATGGAAATCCTGGCTTATATGCAGCTAGAGGTGTAAATTACGATTGGTATTTGGCCTACCAGGGATTTGCAAGTGCAAGGGATGATTTGGGTTTTTTTAAGAAACTAGCATTGAATTCAATTAAATATTCTGGATTGAGTGACAAGTATAAGAGGGCGTTAACTCATGTTTATCTTAAACAATGGCAAGAATTTGTACACAAGTTGATCAATGGAGAAATTATTTAATTTATGGTTTATGTGGATTTTAAAATATACTACTGCACATAATATTTATTAAGTAATCTTAAATTTTGTTCAAATATAATATTTATTCTTGGCGTATGAGGATATCATTTCTTGACGTATTGTCTCGTGTACTATAAATAATTTTAATGGCATATCAACAATATTAAACGAGGAAATTACTAAAATATTTGATTTGCTTTACTATAAAAACCATAAACAAGCCGTCTCGAGCTTTATTCCTGTGCGTAAATTTTATAAAATGGGCTTGTTACAGCCTTTTGTCATAATTCTCTTACTTTTTGAAGCGACACTAGCAGATTACTCGGCAGAACGTGCAGAATTTATAGCCAAGGAATACTCATGCTCAATTGGCATGACAAGTCATATTCAATTAAATGAATTGGAGCTGAAAGCAAATGAGGTGTTGATGAAATACGCGCTGAATGAATTCTACTCTGGAGCGGTAAACCCCTTGTTCTATCCTGCTCTTCAACCAGCACCTCAGTACATTAAAACGATCCCATCTTCGAAAGTGTTCAGGATTATTAAAGCGATGCCGAAAGGTGCTAATTTACATGCTCATAGTTTTGCAATGAGCTCAGCTGAGTTTATCTTCAGTGTGACCTATAGAAAGAACCTATGGGTTTGTGATGATGTTGGTAAACCATTCCAGTTGAAGTTCTTCGATAAACCAGATTGCACTTGTAATTGGACTTTGGTGGCAGATAAGAGAAAAAATGATCTATTTTATGATGACATTCTTCGAAATAGGTTGTCACTGATTAAACCGTATCCTTACACGATTACTCCCGAGGTTAGTGCAGATATTAGAAGAATTATTGTTGAAATGATGGGAATGAAGGATGTCTTTGGAGATTATATCTATGCGACAATTGCGGAGAACTACGCTGAAGGTTGCAAATACCTTGAGATTCGTTGTATGCTCAAAGGACTGTATGGTACTGATGGGAAATTCTACGATCGCGATTACATCGTTCAACTCTACAGGAAAACCTTAGCAAGATTCCAAAAGAAACATCCAGATTTCATTGGCGTGAGTGTCATCTATATCATTCCGAGAAATGTAAATGATCAAGAACTAGCTGAATATTTAGCAATCTTTCTCGACATGAGACAAAAATACGGAAATTTTGTAATTGGCATTGATTTTGACGGAGATGAAATATACGGCAAACGCTTAAAAGATCTTGCTAAAGGTATTATTGAATTCAGGAAGAACAATGAACTTGATCTTTATCTTCACGCTGGTGTCACAAGCTGGTTTGGTATCTGGGCTGATGAAAACCTTTTTGATGCTGTGTTGCTTTGTACGAAACGAATTTCCCATGCTTGTGCTCTAGCTAAACATCCATTAGTTATGGAAAAGGTTATTGAGAAAGATATATGCATTGAAGTTGCTCCTCTAGCTGACTATTTTCATGGAACGTATGAAAACATCCAGAATCATCCAGCTTCACAATTTGGTTCATATTCTGTACCTTTTGTACTATCCAATGGCAACCCAGGTATGTATGAAGTAACCGGATTGGCATATGATTGGTACTTAGCATTCATGGGATTTGCGAATGGTAATGATGACTTGAGATATTTGAAAGCCATTGCATTGAATTCTATCAAATATGCTGGTGTGAGCCATGATGAGAGGGGTAAAATAATGGAGAGTTTTCTTAAAGATTGGGATGCATTTATACTGAAGCTAAGCAATGATGAAATTGTTTAAGCAGTGTATGTTTGTATTTATTCCATTTTGCTATATATTGTGTTAAAACGTATAATTTATAGAAGAATAAATTAATTTTAAATGACATATTTTAAAGCATTGATAAAGAAACTATTGTACCTTTTGTTGTATACATTGGCAACCCACGAATACATAAAAATAAAACAAGATCTCTGATTGATATTTGGCGTACACGGGGTTTGGGTATGGTAATGATGATTTGGGATATTTGAAAACCAGCACGTTAATTCCAATCAAATATACTGGTGTAAGCCAAGATAATGGTGATAAAATAATGGAGTTTTCTTCAAATTTGGAATGCATGTATACTGAATCTGCGCAATGATGAAACCGAATAAGCGGACTATGTTTGTATTATCAATGTTTATTTATGAAATTTTTGAGAGGCAATGCAATATTATTTTATCACCTCAGACAATATGAAAATATTTAATGTAAGAAAAATATTTAATTTATGTTAGTATAAAACCAGATGTAAGGCCCCCGGTATACCATTCATCCAACGTTGATCAGTTTATTCAATTTATACATTCTCCCTAAGATGGGTTTTCAAATACTTATTCTATTAGTACTGGCTTTTATGGGGTTTACACTTGCAGCCGACTATGATACAATTCGGGAAGAATTCCTTGCAAGAGAATACTCACATACAGTGTCAGGAAAAGTTAATTTGACGGATGTAGAGCAGCAAGCAAATGCGATTTTGATGGAAGCGGTTAATAGAGAACGCTATGGTGGAGTTGGTGATCCTGCAAATTATGTCCCTCTTCTACCACCTAATGAATATATAAGAAGGGTACCATATACAAAAGTATTCCAATTGCTGAGAGAAATGCCTAAAGGTGCTTTGCTTCACATGCATGACATTGGAATGAGTTCTTACGAATACATTCAGAAAGTGACTCATCGATTAAACTTATGGGTTTGTGAAGATCCCGACAAGGATTATCAATTGAAGTTCTTCCATGTACCAGATGACACTTGCAATTGGATTCTTGCAAAGACGAAATTCGAGCAAGATCCGTCATATGATGAGTTTCTTAAGGACAAATTGTCCTTAATGAGGCCACATTCTTACACCATTGATATCTACGCGGTGCGAAAGTTTGCTGCTCTGTATATTGGATTGTTAGGTCAAAATATGGTTTTTGCTGAATACATCACCCAAACACTTACGGAAATCTATGAGGATGGAATCAGGTATGCTGAAGTCCGTTCATGGATGCCCTACTTGTACGACTGCATGGGTAACATCTATGATCGTGATTACATGGTCAACATCTACAAACAACAAGTTGCCAAGTTCCAAAAGCAGCATCCCGATTTTATTGGTCTTAAGATTATCTTTACCCTACCAAGAAATGCCAGCCCCTCTGAGTTCTTCATCCGTTTGCAAGAATACACTAATCTTAAACAGAAATACGGTTCATTGATCCTTGGCATTGATTTTGAAGATAATGAAGATTACAGTCAACCCTTGAAAAATCTGGCAGAGACGTTGATTGAATACAGAAAGTCAAATCCCGTCGAGCTTTATCTCCATGCTGGCATTACTGGTTGGTTGGGTGTATTTTCTGATGAGAATCTCTTTGATGCTTTGTTGCTGAATGCTAGACGTATTGCTCATGGTTATGCTTTGCCAAAACATCCTCTACTTATGAAGGAATTCAAATCAAAGGGAATATGCGTTGAAGTTACACCAGTAGTAGATCATTTCCACGCTTTATATACGAATATTCATGAGAACATCCTCTCCCAATTGGAGGCTTATGGCATGCCGTATGTTATTACTGGAGGTAATCCAGGTGTGTATAATGCCAAGGGTGTTACTTACGATTGGTACTTGGCCTTTATGGGAATGTCCAGCGCGCGAGATGATCTAAGGTACCTGAAAATAATTGCGCTGAATTCCATTAAGTATGCGGCGTTGACTCAGGATCAAAAGGACGACTTTGAGGCTTCATTCCTCAATGAATGGGATGTTTATATTCAAAAATTAATCAACAATGATATTTTAGCTTAGGATGATATAATTATAATTTATTTTGTTTGTACTGCAATTATATTAGAAAGTATAATTTATTGAAGAATAAAGTAGAGTTAAGAAAAACATTATGAATTTAAAAAAAATATTCAAATTGCAAACGAAAATAATATTTATTTACGACAGTTAGTACAATTGATTACTGATATCAAGCTAAAATTATTTAAAACATTGATATAAAATTAACATTGAGTTTACTTAATACAATATTATAAAATTGAAATAGCATTAAGGGTGCATGAAAATTTTCGAAAATTGAAAGATGATATATTCCTGGCACACTTTCTTCATCTTTATATTCTATATTTTGGCAATGTATTTTTAAAATATTACTAAAACTGTATATTCTGCTTACGAGTTTTGTCAAGTCTAAAGACATTTTTAATTCTGCTTCATTGCACATTAGTTTGAAGTGATGGCGGGGGGCAAACAAAAAATGTATACAAAATAAATTTAGAAAAGAATTGTTATTTTTTAGATCTGGACAAATTTTATTACTTGGAAGAGAGCAACATCTTAGGAGACCATGTTAAAAAATAAAAAAAGGTTACAATTTTAATTACAACTAGCATTAAGTAGATTATATTTTTGCACGGATTTTCTAGTCGAACCTCTTTAACAATTTTTAAAAGAGGCTGCCTTGAGCAGTCTCAAATTTATCATCATACTTTCTCTAAAGAAATCAGAGTGCGTAGGAGATGTGTCTGTTTCATATAGTATTTTATTTTTTAACGTTCATAAATATTATAGCATATTTTAATACAAACTTTTTTATGATTTAGATTCTAAACTATTTCATTATTACCCAATTTACGAATAAATTCTTCCCACTCTCTATCAAACACTGCTTGCAATCTACTCCTTTCTTGGTCAGTAACCGTGGAATATTTAATTGAATTCAACGCTATTTTCTTCAAAAATCTCAAATCATCACGTCCATGTGTGTACCCCATGTACGCCAAATACCAATCGTAATTTACACCTTTGCTTCTATATAAAGCTGGATTGCCATTTGACAGCACATATGGCACATTATACATGCCAAATTGTGCTGCGGGATGGTTACGAATGTCAGTATAAAAATCATAATCGTAATAATCAGAGAGCGGTGACACTTCAACGCAAATATCCTTCGCTTTGACACCTCTCATGATTAATGGATGTTTGGCCAATGCCCAACCATGGCTAATACGCTTTGCATCCAAGAGCAACGCATCAACCAAGTTTTCATCCGACCAGATACCGTAGAACCCAGTATTACCAGCGTGAATATATAGATCAGCTTGTATCTCTTCTCTTAGCTTGGCCAATGCAGGTTGGATTTCTTTTAACGGTGCGCTAAGATCTTCATCTCCATCAAAATCAAAGCCAATAAGAAAATCTCCATATATTTTTTTCAAATTTTTGAAAATCTCAAAATAGTGATCTAACTGATCTGGTATAGTACTTCTTGGAATGGAGAAGATCAATTTTAATGAAACAAAGTCAGGATGTCTCCTTTGAAACTTAGCAGCGGCGGTTTTAATTATCTTTGCAATATTGTTATGGTCGTAGACATTGCCATCTAAATCGTACACTCCAAATAAGGCACATCGAATTTCCATATGTCTGATACCATCTTCGTAAGCTTCAGAAAGAGCATTATAAACATGGTCCCCAAAATTATCTTTGAACCCAACTAGAGAACCAACATTTCTTATTACTTCATAATAGTCCTGGTTTGTTAAAGTATGGGCATATGACTTTACCAATGAAAGTTGGTTTTGAAGATAAATGTCAAAGAAGGGATCTTTGGCACGTATATCTTTAACCAACTGCCATGGACATGTATCATCACCGCCATGGGCGAACTTGATCTGGAATGGTTTATCAGTGGTATCACATACCCATAGGTCATCTTTATGGGTTAAACTGAAGACATAATCACTAGAACTCATTCCTAGACAGTGGACATGAAGCAAGGCACCTTTAGGCATGGCTTTTATAATCTTAAACACTGTTGAGTTCTCCACTAATTGCTTTAATTTTTGTGGCTCTTGTAAAGCTGGGTAGAATTGTGGTCTCATAATGCCGGAATTAAATTCGGCATCTACGTACACCAGCAACACATCGTTAGCTTTCTTTTCTGCATCGTTTAGTTCCACATCTCCTGCAATAGACATTGAGTACTCTTTATCGATGAGGGCATCACGCTTTGCATTATAATCAGCGTTAATCAAAGGCAGAATTAATAGAATTGAGATGACGGATTTGAGGATACTCATTTTGTGTAGTATTTTAATTTATTGAATGAATAATGAATGGCAAGCGTAGAATAAAGAATAAAAATATGAAATGTCTGCTTTATATGTGTCATGGCAGTGAAATAATTATTACAAACTATTTAATTAATCAGGGAGACACCACACAAATAAAGATATTGTAGGTCAATATTTTGTTTAAAATTTGCTTGTGAAAGAAGTAATATTTATGAAAAAATTACCGCTTTAAGCTTTAATATTTACGAGCAAATAAGCAAATATTGCATGAGTTGCATGCAAAAGTTTCAACAGATGTGTATTTTATAAACAAACATCTTCTCCTTTCTAGACATTAAAAAATTTTAGTTTTATATTTCATTAAAGAAATAAAAATAAAGTGTAACAAACAGCTTCAAAATACCATTTGCAATGTTAAAATAAATACATAAATTAAACATTATTTTATCACTTGTCTCAGTACACATCTGTATAACTTATTTGAATAATTTAAATTATGCTTTATTCCTCAATATTTGCACAAATTGATTTCAATTCTTTTTTTAAAACTAATTGCAATTTACACCTGTTTTATTCTCACTAGACAGTTTATTAAATTGAAAAATTCAAAAAAATTATTATATTTATTGGCAATAACACTAAATACAAATTGTTATTAACTTTTTTTTCTTTTGGAACTACCATTTAACAGCACATATTCCACATGATTATAATTTTTTCTAATAATTGCAAAGTGGAGATAATTTAACGCAAATAATTATCTTGTTTACTTCAATCAATAATTATTAGTATTCTTTATTTAATAAGAGCATTATGCTTGTGTTAAATTAAATATAAGTGAGATGCTGGGAGAAACAAATTTTACTTGTTAGAAGACTCTCAAAATGTAGGAAGGGAATGATAATTTTTCTTATATATTAATTTGTATGTAAAATATTAGATAGGGGCAAAATATATATTTTAGGCATTTAAAATAATACGTTTATATTTGCCGCTGGAAAATTAAACATTTGAAACCAAGAATATTGTGATTTCTTTACACCAGAGTAACTATTTCATTATTACCCAACTTGCGGATAAATTCCGTCCAATCTCTATCAAACACTGCTTGCAAAGTGCCTCTTTCTTTCTCAGTAACAGCAGCATATTTAATAGAATTCAACGCAAGCTTCTTCAAAAATCTTAAGTCATCATGCCCGCTAGAATACCCCATTAAAGCCAAATACCAATCGAAATTAACTCCTTTACTGTCATAAAAAGCTGGATTGCCATTAGATAGCACATACTGCACATTGTAAGCTCCAAACTGGGCTGCTGGATGATTACGAACGTCAGTATAAAATCCATACATGTAATAATCGGGAAGAGGTGCTACTTCCACGCAGATATCTTTCTCTTTAATATGTTTCATTATTAAAGGATGTTTAGATAGTGCCCATCCATGACCAATTCGCTTAGCGCCTAAGAGCAGAGCATCAACAAGATTCTCATCGGCTTTCATGCCATACCAACCAGTTGCACCCGCGTGAAGAAAAAGATCAAGTTTTTCCTTGTTTCTAAATTTGATTATTGAAGGTGCAAACTCTTTTAGAGCTCTACCAGTGTCTTCATAATTATCAAAATCAATACCAGCAACAAAATCTCCATACTTTGCTCTTACTATTCTATAAGTCTCCAAGTGCTCTTGGAATTCTTCGTCACAGATATTCCGTGGGATTGTGTATACCAATCTGAGGCCTAGAAAATCTGGATGCGTTTTTTGGAAGTTGGCTATAGTGTTTTTCATGCTCTCAATGCAATAGTATAAATTGTAGGTATTACCATCGCAATCATATAACTCCTGATCCAAATGATATCGAATCTCAAAGTATCTAATACCATCTTCATACAGTTCAGAAATCACCTGATTGATAAATTCTTCAAAATTATTTTTGTAATGCACTAATCTGTAGATCGCCCTTTGGACATCATTCATGTCTTCCTTTGTTAAATATGATCTTACATACGAAAGTTTCCCACGGAGATAGATATCATAAAAAGGATCTTTAGATCGTATATCTTTCACCAACTTCCAATCACATGTACCATTCGTTTCACGGAAATACTTCAATTCGAATGGATGTCTGGTATCATCACAGACCCAAAGATTTTCCTTGTAGGTTAAATTGAAGATAAACTTGGCTGAGGCCATGCCTAAGCAATGCGTATGGAGTAGGGCACCTTTAGGCATTGCCTTTATAATTTGATATACTGGTGATATTTTAATTGCTTCTTTCATATAAGCAAAATCAAATAAAAATGGATATAATTGCTTCTTGTCCATTCTGGAGTAAAGTTCCAAATTCTTCCAATTCATTAATTCTACGTTTGCTTTGTCTTCGGCTTCATTTAATTGCACATTTGCAAATGCTGATAGAGAGTATTCTTTCTTGACTAGGGCATCATGCTTGTCTTTATAATCGAGTGTATGTACTAAAGCTAAAGTTAATAAAATTGAGATACACTGCTTTAAAATACCCATGTTTGATATTTTTTGTGATTGTAGTGACTGTAGCATTTAGCAGATATTTAGGAGGATTTATATATCTATTTTCAAGAAGTAAATATTGTTATATAAAGATAAAATTAATTTAATAATCTTAAGTTAATATCATTTTGAAAGAGTACAAAAGCCAAGGTAAATATTTAATATATTAAGATTAAATTAAGCTTCATAATATACTTTTATACTAACAATGCCATTTATTAACAATATTATATATTCAAGATACAACTTTCCTTAGTAGTTTTTTTTATGTGTTTCCATGAATATTCATCAGAAATAAAGCATTTGGCGCTTGAAATATTGAAATTCGTCAAATACATTTATTTTTTTTGAATATGGTAATTAATTCACATTGAAATATACAAGTGAGTTACATTTTTTTATTCCGTTTATAACAACCAAATAATTTAATACACATCTGGGTAACTTATTTGCGATATTTGAACTAATTCTTTGTTCGCCAATTTACGAATAAATTCATCCCAATCCCGTTGAAACACTTCTTGCAGTTTCGCCTTGCCATCGTCGTCGATAGCAGCATATTGAATGGAATTTAGAATCAGTTTCTTAAAGAATCTCAAGTCGTCTCGCCCACTAGCATACCCCATGAATGCCAGATACCAATCGTAATTAACACCCTTTCCACCATAGTATGCAGGATTGCCATTCGACAGCACGTATGGTACATGATAAGCACCAAACTCGGCCGCGGGATGGTTTCGGATATCCGTAAACAAATTATAATCGTAATAGTCGGACAGAGGCGACACTTCAATGCAGATATCTCTATCTTTTACTTCCTTTAATATCAAAGGATGCTTGGCTAATGCCCAACCGTGAGCAATACGTTTACTGTCCAATAGTATAGCATCGATGAGATTCTCATCAGAATAGATCCCATACCAGCCAGTAACACCAGCATGGAGATAGAGGTCGATATCATTTGATGACCTCCATCTGATTAATTCGGGTGCAAAATCTTTCAGTGGTCTGCTGTTGTCTTCAGGGCCGTCAAAATCAAAACCAATAACAATGTCACTATATTTTGCTTTGATTTTTTTGAAAGTATTTAAATGGGCTCTGAATTGCTCATCGGTGGAGTCTCTTGGAGCAAGATAGATGATTTTCAAGCCGATAAAATCGGGATTGTCCTTTTGGAACCTGGCCAGCGCCTTTTTTATGACTTTAATAATGTAGTTATAATCGAAGGTTTTACCATAACAGTCGTAAAGAGGAATATGTAAAGCGTAACGAAGTTCAGCATATCTAATACCGTCATCATAGACTTCTTTTATGCCGTTATAAATAAAGTCTTCAAAGTTTGGTTGGTAGAAGACCAATGACTGAATCAGTTCCTTCACTGCTACTCGATCGGCTTCGGAGAGAGTGTTCACATATGGCTTAACATAATTAAGCTTAGAACGGAGATAGATATCATAAAACGGGTCCTTCTCTCGGATATCCTTTACCAACTTCCATTCGCATGTATCACCAACACCACCGTGGAAGTATTTCAACTGAAACGGTTGATTTGTCTGGTCACAAACCCACAGGTTCTCTCGGTAGGTCAAATTAAAGACATAATCCGTAGAAACCATACCCAAACAATGCGAATGTAGTAGACCACCTTTCGGCATGACTTTTATAATTTGAAACACTGGGGATGATGCGATTGCTGCCTTCATGCGTTCAGGTGGATAGAAAGCTGGATAGAACTGTGGTCTAGCTATTCCAGAATACATCTCAGCATCGCTCCAAATCATAAATTCAGTGTTGGCAGCCTGTTCCTCATCGGTCAACTCGATATCGGCAAACAAGGAGTATGAATATTCTTTGGCAATCAAAGCTTCTCTTCGACTATTATAATCAGCGTGTATTAACGCTGCAAGAAGCAAAACTAAAACACTGAGCCTTAAAAGACCCATTTTATGTGTTATAATTAAATTTACTATTGCAGAATGAAGCGTAACATATGCCAGACTTGCCTTATATATCATAACAAATTAAATATTTTGGTAATATCAAATATTTTAATATTGTCAGAAAGCCAGTGTGTGTATTTATTGTGCTTAAGGCAATATTGTATTGTCTCGTCGAAATCTTACAAAATTGATTCAACAGAAACAGGTTACAGGTAAACGCAGCAAATGTTTTCGTGCTCTACTTTTGTGTAGGTAAAAGGTGCAGGAATAATTATTTCATCGCAAACCTTCTTATTATCAAAAAAATAAATTACTTAGGACAAAAAAATGATTTCCCTAATACCGGCGGTAAATTCACCGACTATAACTTGGAAGTAATTTTAACTAAACAAATTAGTTTATGATTGTGTTTATTTTTGTACGTGAACTTATAACGGTGAATGTAACAATGTAATTTACGTCATTAAAATTGTTTGTATTGCCTAACAACCTATGACGAGGAAATCATAAATCTTCAACACAATTCCATCTTTCACGCATTTATTATTGAATAAAATACGTAATTTTAATTTATGCCACTTCAATAGAAAAAAAAATTATGTGCATATCAAATTAACGCTACTATACAATTAAAAAGACGTTGCGTAAATATAATTATACTCCGCTAATTCACTAACACCAAATCATTTTTTTTTTAGTTTCTAATCAAAATATGCAGTTTGCAAATCAAATACTATGATGGATATAAAAGCCTTTGATTATTTTTTTGGCACAAATCGCAAATGCAATACACGTTTCCCACCTACATGCCTCGTAATCAGCTTTTGGTCAAAATTTAAATAGGCACAACGTTTGTGGCATTGTGGCGCAAAATTTTCCATGTGCACTGTACGTTAATGGGTTGTTAGGTTGTTTGTGGATTCGGATGAATTCTACCCGAATTGTAGCGTGTTTACGATGAGAATTGCAATCACAAGAAAAATACAACTTTAAGATAGCTAAAGGGCAGTTAGCATTTTGGCCTGGTCTATTTTTGGCTATGCGCAAATAATGCAGTTATATAGTCTTACTTGTAGCTTATCTTAAGTACATACAATACAAGAAGGCTTGACATTGATACAGACTGTAATATTAATTATCTCTGATACAATTTGACTTGACGAATTAGTACAAACAGCATCATTTTATCTCTCTCCTCTGTAACTCCTCACAAATAATAGCAAACCCATCTGCAAGATTGACACCTCGCTTGTCTTGTATCCTCTGTAATTACGCTACTTTTCTTGATTTGCACCTACCAGTACGCAAATCGTTTTCCAATGCACGTAAGCTACTCTTATTCCTCACATTATACATTCAACTGTTAATGAAGCGCACGCGCTTTCTTATAAATTATTAAATATTTAATCCTATTTCTGTTAACATATTAATTATTTACCAATAAGATATGATTCTCGCGAATGAAAACGACAATCAACTGTTTCAGTTCGATCTCGATTCCGCTTTGCATTAACCCAGATTAATAAGACTTGCACTTACTCAACTAAATTATATGTCAAGATCAAGGATTCCATGCTTTGACGATGTGTAATTTGATATGCTCAGTGTTCAAATTAATGCACTGATGCATGCTAGATTAAGACGCATTGCATGCATTTGTGTTTTATGCTTTGCTCATTTCCGTAGTTAGTGTCTAATCTGCATATTAATATCTTGTCTTACAAGGAATGGTGCTTGTTAAGTAGTTGTAATTTAATAGTTTTGATATGTGCCCTACAAACACATTCGATCATGTTGTTGAACATTACGAAATTTGCTAGGTAAAAAGAGCCGTGTTGGGAAAGGTATTAGATTTACAGCTAACTAGATTTCCGAGCTAACTAGAAATACATCTCAATTAACTTCAAAGCTTATCAACTTGTTGAATTACCTCTAATATAGCTTATAAATTGGGCTCGAACGGAAAATTTATGCACGATACAAGTACAATACGCATACATTTCTATAAGCAAAGAGTTGACCCATCGACCTGTCCCACTTAATTACCTCTGACTTTATTAAAAGTATGTTGTAATTAATTTCAAAGTTTGTTTATTTTGGATAATTCCGAACACTTGTCTTGGGAAATTAACTCTAGCGGAAAATCTAGGCACAAAACAAGTGCGGTAGGTATACTATTTTAAAGCCAAATAGTTCATCTGTCGATTTAGGTTATTTACGTACTTCTGAGATAATTAGAAGGGTGTTATAATTAACATTAAAGTTGGTCCATTTTTGAAATTTTGAAAAACACGCCTTGGGAAATTGATCCTAGCGGAAAATCTAGGCAAAACATAAGTACGATAGATATACTATCTAATAGGCAAATAGTTGATCTATCGAACTGTGCTACTTAATTACTTCTGAGATAATTAGAACAATGCTATAATCCATTTTAAAGTTGGCCAATTTTTGAAATTTTGAAAAACACGTCTTGGGAAATTGACTCTAGCGGAAAATCTAGGCATAGCACAAGTGCGATAGATATACTATCTAATAGACAAATAGTTGATCTATCGAACTGTGCTACTTAATAACTTCTGAGATAATTAGAACAATGCTATAATCCATTTTAAAGTTGGCCAATTTTTGAAATTTTGAAAAACACGTCTT
>JAODGC010046110.1:5592-24600 GCA_027574925.1 Ecitoglossa quadriceps | reverse complement strand
CAGACTACATTATTTATGCATAACCCAATGATTTCTATCGATTGGATTATGTTTGGGTGGGAAATTGATCTGTTTTAGGGCAAGCATGGGTGTTCCCTTTAAGTTAGGTTAGACCTTACAAGTTTTTAAAAACCTACGTTGAAAAATTAATGGATATTTGCTCGTAATTAAATTGGCTGACCGACTTAAGTAAGTCAAACAACTAAACCTTTTGGAAATGACTTAAGTCTAATATAACGCCATCTGTACTTTAGTGCTACAAAATTGTGGTTAGATTTTTGCTTAGACTTCCAAGAAATAGACTACATTATTTAAGCATAACCTACAGATTTCTGTCAATTAGGTTAGGTTATCCACCGATGAAAATTCTCCATTATATTATTGAAAAAATCAATTGCTCTGTATTTATTGCTTTCGCTACCAACATGTTATTGTCATCACTTTAATGCCTCCTCTTGTGCAATTACAGTAATGTTGTTTGCCTTTTAAGTCAACACTTCTCCATCCACTAACAACTCTATTTGTTTCCCTCACTCTGTATCCTACAACGCGCATTTTAATTATCTTCATTAATTATTCGCTCCATTGTCAAACAAGCGCGTTTCAACGAAGATTATTCTGCGACTTTACACAACCGACTTATAAATGGGTTTATTGCAATTTCCACGAATTTAACTAACACCTCCATCGCAATAAATAATTTACCCAACTCGTAGTGCTGATAAAGTGAAATCGTACTTCGTGTAATACCACGACGACAAATGAATTCAACTGTTGTTTACCGCCATGTCGCTTGAATTACGCATCGGTGTGAATGTGAAATGCAAATGACGGTGTGCAGTCGAATAAATATTTAAATGTGAAAATATGTAATTATGCTTGTGCTGGCGGTGATAAGCATCCGCGGTGTACTTCTGCGTTATCGGCGTGGAGAATGCGCAGATGTTGGTGTGGTCATGCGCAGAGGCGTCTGCGGCGGCCATGTTCGCGCGTGTCATTAGGTTATCAGCGCTATCTACGCATCCGATCGGCGCTATCATGGTGTTTTCGCATGGCTCATTAGTTGAGGAGCGCGTTGGCAAGCACTGGAAACTTGTAAACAACCGGAAATTGCTTTAGCAAAACAAATAAAGTTTGTCCTTGAGGCTTAAGTCAAATTGTTTTTTTTTTTTTTGCAGAAAAAAAGTTTGGAAAACAGCAGAGACTGATTATTGCTGGGAATTTCTTAGAAAATGTATGGAAATGTCGAAATGGTTTAATGCAATATGAATTTAACCTCGGCGCATGAATTTCATTCATCAAGGTGGAAAATAGTTGAATGACGTCACTGTTGACTTATTTAAAGACAAACAGCTTGGAAATTTGGTATTTTCGGTTTTTTTAGCATTTCTATTGGTTACCCAACATAACCAATGTTATAGCCTCATAATTAAGTAAGGTATGCTATCTGACTTAATGCAGTTAATAACAAGGTCTTAAATTTAGAAATTGACGGAAGTTGGTTTTAACCGAAGCTGAATTTAATTTTCCGAAAGTAAGAGGGGGTTGGTTTTCAACCTGAAAGACACTGAAGTTTAAAATTAAGTTTGGTTATTTTTGTGTCATATTTCAATTGTGTTCTGGACGAATTCAGAGTGTTTCTTTTCAAGAGGAATGACTTAAGTCTTTTTTGACATTGTGGTTAACTGACTTACGAACGTATTTTGATGAGAAGCTAAGTTATTAAGCTGAAGTAGTTTGTGTGTTACCCACAGGAAGAAGAAAATGACTTTAGTCACATTTTGCACCATATTGTTTCAAATGACTAATTCATAAAAGATGATTTCAATACGAACGACTACTTCTTGGAATGTGCCTTAAGGCATTTTCCTGTTCACACATAATTTAACACCACTTAAGGCATGTCCCATCATGTCCTCTTGTAGCTCATTCTCACACATTGGCACAATGTGATGCGATGCACTGCATGCTTGGTTCGTTTGCTCCAATGTTGACTTAAGTCAATACAAATTCGAGCTGAAAATAACACGGTCACAGGCAGTGACGTCCATCGGATAGTACCCACATAGTGCGCTGCAGTATTTGCCTGAGTCAACTTGACTTAAGTCAAGCATACATGACCACATCTGATCACTGAACTCTCGAGCGTTGCGGATCGCTAGGAGTGATTAGTGCGCTGATGTTAATTGAACGGCAAGCATGCTAAGTGCTTGGGTCACTTAACTGGATTGGGAAGTGGTGGTGAAGTGGTCGAGGTGCGGACTTATGAGGGTTTAACGTTCTAAAATAAAACGGGACTCTTTTAATTGACTTAAGCTAGTTGTAATAAAGTGGAATGCAAACTAGATTTGTTTTTTTATTATTTTAACCTAACCTTACGTACCATATTAGACTTAAGTCAGATGTCTTTCTGATGTTTAAGTGACATTGATCTGTATTCTGAAAGTAATGTATTATTACTGTTGCTTCCAGTGCCTGATGCATCATGCTGGAATTCAATTCGGTCAGCAGCCGTCTGCAATGTCCACAAACCAGGTGCTGCACTATCAAACCAATCAAAGCTCCGCCCCTGCGGCAAACAGTTCCGCCCCGCAAGTGGGCGGTACCAGTCATATCAACCATTCCGCTGGCGGGGCGACGCCTATTGCCGCCACGACCACACATTCCCATCATGATACTGTAAGAACCTTCCCAGATGGACGCTCTTTAATATTAACTGCCACCATTCTCATACATTGTGTTTGTACGAATTCTGTATGTTATGAGATTTCGTACTATTTTAGAGCTCCACAGCATCGCTTCGTCAATGGCGCAAGAAGGACGACAAATTCCAGATGGACTCAAGCAACACCTCTTCTGAACCGCAAGGCCCAATCGCACGCGTTGCCCCACATAACCATAATCCACTACCACGAGGCCTCTCAACTGCAGCGGACCCTCCTTACAATATGTACATCAACCAGCCATACCAGTACAATATGGTTCATGAGCAGAAGAGTCTCTCGCAGGTGAAGTACTCCGAAATTGTGGAGCCCCACCAGCCGCAGCCTCATCTAACGCCTGTGATCCAAAAGCAGATACATTCCGCGCCCAAAGACAAGGACTACATGATGTGCTCCATAGTGGAGCAGAACCCACAGGTGCAGATGCAACATCATCATGCCCTACAACCACATGGACCAGCTGTGGGCCAATTGAAGAACTACCCAGCTGGAAGTTCCAATATGCTGGCTTATAAGGACTTTTCTGGGATACATCCGAAGGAATCTCATCTCAACCATATCCAAGCCCATCATCCACAACATAGTCAGTACCTACAGAAGGACTACTATTCGCAGAATTACAAGTTGGGACAGTACCAAAGAGGACCCATTGGACCAATGACGAATCAGTATCAGGAGTATTTGGGTTTTTCATCCGGGAATTCTGAGATGGCTTCAATGTATAGTTCCTACGGGAATAGGTCACATAGCAACTTCAGAAACTATAGGAATTACCCGAGTAACCCTGGGAATTCAACGATAAATCCGGGATTTACCGCTAATGTTCAGAACTACTTCCAAGGTGGCACTCAGAATGCACCAACAGGTGGTCTGGGTGTTGGCGTTGGAGTTGGTGTAGGTGTTCCTAAATCGCAAAACATGTACAGGACCAATTACTCTGGGTATAGATTACCCTCTCAAGTACAGGTGCCTACAATTGATCTCAGAAATATATCGCCACGTAGGATTTATCATGATGTATCACATTACCCTCCGAGTGGATCTCCGAATTGTTATCAACCTACGCCCAATCAACAGCAGTTGGAATATGCTCAACACTATCAGAATAGAAGAGAGTATACTCTTCCCCAGGTAAATTCTCTGGAAAGTCGAGAGGTTATTGGAAAGCCGTACCATTTACTGCAAAACCATGGCCTGCAGAATTTAGACGCTCAGAATCCTCTTATACACCATCAGGGGATTATTGAACTCAACCAAGAACATTCTGATACTTCTTCCACGAAAACAAACTCCAGCTTGAAACATTTTATAGAAGGTTTTAATCCTGAATCTGGGGAGGAGTTAAAGAAGACGGAGGCTCAGACTGCGCAGTGTATGATTGGAGCAGATGGGAATCCAACAGCAGAGAGTTTGTATATTCTAGATTCGACTGAGATCTCTTCGGAGAATATCGGAGAATATATTCATTTGCAAGTTGATAAACTTCCGGAGAATATCAAAGGTTTTCTAGCTTCAACTCCGACTACATCGGTGATAACCTCTCCGTTGAATCTCACACAAGATTCTGTAATTAAGGAGTCTTCTGCTTCAGCTGTTTCTGTAGCTAATACCAACGTGAATACCACAAGCGTTTCGCTAGCGAGTTCTGTGACGAATGTGGCAAATGTAGGGAACATTTCTGTTATTTCCGAGGTGAGGAAAGTGGGTGCAGCACCAACTGGTATGGAAACAGCTACTAGTTCTGTAATAGTTTTCGGAGAACATAATAAAGTGGATGAGGACAGTCGTGTTGTTAATGTTGCTAATAGTGCGGCGGGCGCCAGTAATTCAACTTCTGCAGTTGCTCAAGTTATAGAAAATGACACATCAGTGATCAAAACAGCAGGGACTCAGAAAGATTTTTGTTTAAGTAAAGTGCCTGATTCTCCCCAAGTGGAAGAGTTTGAAAATCCCAGGACGCCTGGGTCTACACTGGAGGAGATTCCCAAACCATTGAATGATATAGAACAGTTTTTGGATGATAGTGTTGAGGATGATTTATTTGTTAAGCCATTGTCAGAATCCACTGTGGTGGAGAGGAAGTGTTCGGAGAGGAAAATCCAAGAGGGTATAAAGGTACATAATGAGATGCAAAAGGATTTTGATACAGAATCTAACAAACTGTCCAAAGGCAGCAGATGTGAAGATGAAGTAACTAAGGATATTAGTCACAATGAAATTGAAAGAATGGAAGATGATACAGAATCAAAGCAGATAGATGAGGTTAAAAATGTTACAGAAAATCATTCTGAAATGGAGATATCCAGAAATTCCGAGGTAGAAGTAACTGGAGATTTTATAACTTTAAAATTTGGAGATCATCTTCTCAAAATTTCTGTAATAGCTAATGATACAAAGACATTTTCAATTTGTCCCGTGACGGATTGCAACGTAATTGTGGAAAATTCAACATCAACAACACGAAATAGACTTGTTTTGAAAGCAACTAATACTTCGGAGACAAGTGATTCTGAATCCGAATACCCTACAATAACAGAACCCGACAAAACCGAAGACGCGACTATACCAACTTCCGAAATTATTACCGAAGTTGCTACAATTTCAGAAGAGGTAGAAGGAAAACTGCCAAAAAATATAATTTCTAATACCATAGAAACACCCGAAGGTGATATGCCTGAGTTACAGAATGAATCCCAACCTGGCATTCCAATAACTGATGAGAGAGACTCAGAAATGCCTCATTTAAATGCAGAAGAAATGTACTCTCCTCATTCTCTGGGAGATATTGAAGCATTACTCAATGACAACTGTAATGAAGTTATTATTGATAACGCATGTGTCTCAGAAAATTCTCCGCACTTGACTCTATCTGGCTTAAATTCACCAATCACTCCGATACATGTGGAGGAGAGTTATGAGATTGCTACTACTTCAGATTCTGATGTTGAGATGGCAATAACTGAAAGAAAACCTGAGGCTGTTACAGAATCAGCTGTATTGGCTACAGAACAAGAAGTAGGAGTAATAAAAGTCCCAGGAACAGTGTCCCAAGAAATGCAGACTAGTAATGAGATAATTACAAAATCATATTCTGAACTAACACCAATGCCAACTATTGAAAATATTGGAGAATCAACTGTTGAAAGTCAGAATGAGTTAGAGAAAGAAGAAAATGGTTCAGGATTGATTTCTCCCTCATCCAAATCGTATTCAGAATATGTGTTTCCTGCTGTGGTCCTTCCAGATAAACTCAACCTGGAAATAAACTATGAAGGATTATTACCAGATGAGCGTCCTAAACTGAAACAAGCTTTTGTTAAACTGAAAGAATCAGACCGCGAGGAAGTCGTTAAACATTTATCCCGATCAAAGGAAAAGATGTCGAATCTAAGACGTGTTAAGTTCAGTGCCATAAAACACCCAGAAAGGAAACGGAAACGTATTCAGACTATGAAGCAGTATCTTCGAAGGAGACAAAATTCTGAGAAATCGAAGGCTGCTATTGAGAAGAAACCAGATGATCTTGAGAGCATCTCAGAAAGAGCAGCAAAAGAAAAGTTATTGAAGAAGAGAAGAAGGAGTTCAAGTGAAGTTGACGAGGGGAAAATACTAGATTGGCAGGTTAGAAGTAAAGAGGACTTGGTTAAAAGAAGAAGGAATAATTCTGAGTCCAGTGTGGATGTGGCAGACAATGAGAAGAAGAAGAAGATGGCGGTTGAAAGAAGGAAGTCGCATGATACAGATAGGGTACATAAAGAGAACGACAATGTTACAGAGAATGTGAGGGAGGTTTATTCCAGGATATCATCTAAAAGTGTCAACGAGGTCAGAGACATTCAGGATATTTCTGTATGTAAAGATATTCCTAAAGAAATTATAAAGGTGGATGATACGAAACATCTAACTCGTAAAAAAGATAAGGTCAACCTATATGATGATTCTACAAGTTCCTCAACGATCTCATCTTCTTCTGATGATAAAACCAAAGAAAAGTCTAAAATTCAGCTGGAAAAGCGACTACATCGTACGAAATCAGTGGATTTTAAAGAAATTAAGATGAAATCTAGCAAAACAGAAAATTCGGAGATTCAAGAACGGAACATACTACTACGAAGAAATTCTGAGAAAGTTTTAAAGCATGAAGATAAAAGAAGATTATCCAAGTCTGAAGATAAGCTAGAGGTTGACAAGCAAGAGAAGTCATTTGTTAGCGAAAAGCATAATTTTAGTATTTTGACTAAGGATGAAAAGACCAAGACTAAGATAAAGACGCCTAGTTCAAGAAATCGTAAGTTGGAGTCACTTGTAGAGTCATCCATTGTTCATATACAGAAAATTGAGAAGGTCGAAAAGGCAGAAAAAGACAAGGAAAAAGAGGAAAAGATAGACAATAAGGTACTGGAGACTATTCTAAATTCGGAGATATGTCTCGATTCTGTAACTTCTGAAACTTCGGATCAGCTTGTTGAGGAAAAGAAACCTCTTTTTAAAACCAAAGCTCAATTGAAAGAGACACCTGTAATTACTCCTCCAATAGTCCCAGCAAAGGATGATACAGATTTTGAGAAATCCGAACCAATGGTGCCATTAGAAATATTAATACCAATGCCCACTTCTGATCGGATTACACCCATCACTGAGAGTGTTAAAATTGAAGGAGCACCTGCTGTAGAAAATTCCGAATTAAATAAAATATCATCTCCGAAGAAAATCAAACCATCGAAAGCGGTCCTAAGCCCTATTTTAGGTACTCCTGTTAAGAAACTCTCCCTTGCCGAATACAAAAAGAAACGTTCTGATCAACTGCCTTTCCCTGAGGACGATCGTAAACCAGATGACATTCTTGCCAACCAGAATCTGTGTCTGAATCTGATGTCTTCGGGAATCACAACCGAGTTTGAAACGCTTTTGGAGCGCTCCTTAGATGCACCTATTCATTCCAAGCTTAACATTCCTGCTATTATTGAGAATATTCCTCTGGATGCTATTACTGCAGAAGAGCTGAGTCCAACACCACCAACGCCCCCGATTGTAATTGATCTCAAGAGTGATAAGAATGAGAGACCTAGTGATCCAAGATTGAAGCACCTACAGAATCAAGGATATCAAAGTCAGAATTCCAGTGGGTCACCGAAAACTAATTTTGTTGATTCTGGGAATTCTGCAAAGGTATATCCAAGTTCTGAATATCGAAGGAAGAGCTATATCATGGAGCATCCCAGACTGAGACCTGAATTAGCGAAAAGGGTTCCTGAAGTAAACAAGGTTGAGAAAGTTGATCAAGCTGTAGAGAAACCAATTGCTACTAATTCTGTGAGAATATTAGAGAGGAATTCAAGTAGAACGGGAGTTTCAGAAATGGGATATAACCTCAGAAGTATTTGTAATGGTTCTGTTGATACAGAAATAGGTAATTCTCATTTTCCTATCATAGAAAATTATCTTATTTTGTGCGTTTTAGGTTCTGGTGAAACTACGAAAGTCAATAAACCTCCTCTTGCAAAACCATCCGTATCTAAAATTACAGAAAAGCTTGATTCGCCAAAAGGACATCTAGTCAAAGCACAGAATTCGGGAGCTCTCAAAAAGATCAGAAGTAGATCAATGTCTTCTTCATCTGACAGCAGTACAGGTTCAGATTCTTCTTCCACCTCTGATTCTGAATCATCATCTGGATCAAGCTCCTCCGGTTCTGATATATCAACATCATCCAAACATAAGAAACAACTTGCAAGGAAGCTAAAACTGTTGGCACAAAAGAAAGAAAAGTCTCAGAAAGTAGCACAGTCATTGCCCCGAATGGATCTGAATAAAGAAATCGATAATATCTTTGTAATGACGCAGAAAAAATTTGAATTTAGACCAAGGAAAGCCGGTACAAGTTCAGAGGGTGATTCCGAGCCTCAACCGACGAATTGCTCAGCAGATGAACCTAAACAACGTAAACGATTCTTGATTAATTTGGATGAGATTAAGACTAGTTTGAATAATTCTGAGTCTACTTCTGTTGTACGTAGTCCAAAAAAGAAGAGGTTGTTTATCGATCCAGATGATTTTAACTTGGATGATGAGTACATCAAAACAAGTTCAGATTCGGACAGAGATGTGTTGAAAGTGAAGGAGGTGGAGGCACAGAATTTGAAAAATCCAACTCAGGCATTGACACAGAATAACAGATTGAAGAATATTATTGATTTAAATGAATTGTTACCTTCTTCGAATCCTATGGTCAAAGCGAATGTTATGCAAGATGATGATAAGAGTCAGAAATATGATCCAGAGGATATATTTCAAGAGTCAGATGAAGAGATGGAAACCAATGTGTTTGAAGCCAAACAAATTGACAGAATTGATGAAAGTGATATTGATAATTTCATCAATAAGGAACCACCTTCAGTGGTAGACAATAAGGCAGAAAATACGGATATTTTCGTAGACTCTGACCGAACTGACAAAAGTGAAACTGATGTAGGACACACAAATTGTGTGAGTTGTGTAACCAACCAGGAAAGGAACATGTCAAAATTCCAATTGGAAGAGGATAAGGATTCTGAGATTGCAGATACAGAAGTTACTATCTTGTGTAAGTAAGCACATACGTTTTTGTTTTTACTCACGTTTATTTCTCTTGTTTTTATTCCTTCTGGGTAAATATAAATAATAAATGTTTTTGTTATTTCTGGATTTGGTGTTGGTTTTTATTTTTCGGTAACTAACTAGCTTTGTTTTGATTTTTCTGTGATTAAACACATTGGAAAAGGGTAAATGCAAGTCTTAAGTTTTTAATTGCAGGTGAAAGTTTCAAGCAGGACGAGGTGAGTGAAGGAATATTGTATGGGCATGGAATGCAGAATGATGAGATTCATCTAGATACAGAAAATTTGGAGGAAAAAGATGATAAAATGAATATGAATACAGGAATATATAAAAGTACAGAAAACCTAATTCAGAACGATGATGATGATCTTCTAAATGATGTTTTGGAAGATACTATTGTTTCTAGTAAGAAAGAAGCAATTGATTTAGGAAATTCTGAAAACAGATTGGAGGATGTACATGGAAATGAAATTAATGTGCTTTTTGGGGAACCAAAAGTTGATGACGCTGATGCACTCGCAGAAAATTCTCGAATGGATAAATTGTTTGATGGTGTTTTTGTAGACTCAGAAAGAACTGAGTGTCAAGATTCTAAGGCAATGACGAGGAGTGAGGAAGTTTTGGAAGAGATATCTTCAATTATTGCAGAAGCAGACGCGGTAGATATTGAGGAATCTTTAGAAAGGACAGAGTCCGATATAAGTACAGAAAATTCTATATCAGATGAACTTGATGCAAGAAAAATTAACAGGGAAGAAGAGGTTGTGACGCAGAAAGATGAGGCATGTAAAACTACTTATAACGAAATATCTGAAGCACCAGAAAGCAATGAACTATGCAGAGAAAATTCTGAAACACGAATGGAAGCTACAACAACTATTGATAATCGTTTGGAAAAAAAAGAAAAGATTTTAGGATTAGTTAGAGAAATTACGGAAACTATTGAAAATAAATGTGAAGGTGATATTTTACCGACATATGAAAAGGAACCAATTCCAGAATTGCTTGTTTCTGAAGTACCAATTGAAAATGCGTTTGTATCTTTACCAAAACAAGAAGAAAATCAACAGGCAACAGAAGGCTTCGAGGAAAATATTGCAGAAAAACAAAGAGACACTATAATTCTCGAAAACGTAGGTAATTCTGTAAAACATTCTGATGACGATAGTCGAACTACCGCGGCCCAAATAATTTCTGAAGAAAATAGTGATAGTGATATACCAATGAACTTGTCATTAAGTAATCATCAAGCACCTGTAATTACTAAAAGCGCCGAATACCCATCTGCAGTTGATCAGGTCGACGGAATGCCAGTTGGCGATACAATGAACCCTAAAAATGGGCCACTTAGTGATACATCTAGTTCAAATTATGCAAATGTTGATGTAAATAATAGTTTTATACCTAGTGTAATTGACGTGTTACAGAACTTTGAAGAAGCACGCGTCTGTCCGTTACCTGTTGCTTGTGGACAGTCGGTAGCAACCGAGGACCAAAAAGAAGATAATGTTCCTATACTAAGTACTACTACTAATCAATATTGTGATAGTGCAAATGTCGCAACTGAGAATTTTGCATGTAAGGTCATGGACCGGCATGATAACGATGATGATGATATATCATGTACGATTGAAGAAACCAAAGTGATTATTCGTAATCTGCGCAAAGGGACCAAAGCAACCAGAGAGAGGGAGTTGAAGGAGGTTAAAAAGTTAACGAAAAGGTCACCATCTAAATCACCCAAGTCGCCGAAATCGCCTGATCCTGTACATTCTGAAGTTGAGCGCGAACGAAAGAAACCTATTAAAGTGCCTGTTATAGAACCAGTGGAGAATTCTGAGTCCACCGTTTTTAGCTCATTGGGGAATCCTTACCGAATACCAGATCTAACTGATACGAGTTTAGGATTAGGTTTAACCAATTGGTCTTCTCTACCCCCAGTAGGCACTTTAAATTATGACTTTGCTTCAACTAGTTTTGGCTCTGTTCCCAACTTTCAATTCCCGAATCTGGAAAAGTATGAGATGTGGAATAAATGGCAGCAGTTCCAACAATACTACCAGCATTTGTATTTCCTGCAACAGAATCATCTCCTACACCAAGCCCAGTTGCAACAGAGTCAGTCTACGAATCCAGAACCGCAGATGCAGAATTTAATGGAGAAACAATACGGTGTTTTGAGCAGTGATGACCTTAAGATGAAACTGCATCGAATCCAACCACCACAATCACAAAGTGACCTTACCAATGCGAATACCTCAAATACTGGCAGTTCCCAGATGCAGAATGTGAATCTAGGTGAACCTCACGATGAAGAGGGTGACAGAAAACGTCGGAAACGCCGAAGACTCCAGAAACCTTGCTCTGCTTCAATGGCAACACCGCCTTCTATTGACGAATCTGATGTTGTCAATGTAGATGATGCCGATGATTATCTAGTTGTGAAAAGTGGGTTTGGCGAAGCACAGAATAGAATTCCCAAGCTGATTATAAAGAGGTCTATATCAAACTCCACGATCGGAGTGGATGGATTAAATCCTGGCCATAGTCAACAATGTCAGAATCAGGTGTCGAATCAGAACAACAACAATCCATTCACTATTGATCAGAATAAAGGACAGGATGGTTATAATTCTGAGAAATATGAGATGGTACCAATTGTTAGGTTAGAACGTGATCCCCAGTTGGATATCATGGCTTACAGTGGGCGCAAACGACGAAAATCTTAACAAATTACTCAGAAATTCCAAGACTGGTGATGTCCCATGAGTGCCTTTTGTGACTATTGTTACTAAAAAATTGTTTCTTGTGCTGCAGACTGTTGGATGTTTTATGGTCGAGTTGCGATGTTTATCAAGTTTGTAAATTTTATTATTGATGACTGGTTAGAGGTGTCTAATTAGTCCAGTATTATCTGCAAACAGCGAGAGAGACACTTTTGGTGAATATGACTTAAGTCACTTTGAGAGTACCACTGCATTTTTTCGTAGTCATGTGTATTATATTCTTTAGTTTAATCGAAATATTGATGATATGATGAAATAAATATGTTAATGTTTTCTAGTACACATAAATGGCTTAAGTGCCATTGACCATTTGACTATTCCATTGGAATAAATTATGTTAATGGTTTGTAAGGATGTTTTTTCTATCTGTATTGTATCATGTAGTGTTGTGTAAGAGATATGTTGATATCAAATGCCACTTGGCTTAAGTCACTTTAGGTTTGACTTGCGAGTATTGGTGGTATTTCAGTCTGATGGGGTGGAATTGATGTGGCGTGTGATGTTAGTGATAAGTGGGATTATATGTAAATGGGATAGATTTGTATTGTGCAGAAACGTACGTTGTACATTTACACATATTTCAAGCACGCGTTGTTGACTATTTCATTGATTAAATGAATTTTTAATAAAAATATATACAAATTGTTTCATTTCTCGCTCATACTAGTCCGGTTCTTTTGATGGGAATCGTTTTCAAAGTCACCTTCAAATTAAGCCAGTTTGAAATTGACTTAAGTAACTTACAACTTCACATTGATTTGTTTTTATTTTCAATTGTATACATCCTGTAACATTCGGAAAATACTATTTTGGGTTGCTATCATGTTTATTCAATTTAGGACTTAAGTCGGTTTACATATTTGAAAATGTAATTAATTTTTTTCTGAAACTTTTGTTTCTTTTAAGTATTACGAAGTTTTGTTTTTGTCATGCTATCGCGATATGTTGGTATTACTTTCAAAAACTGTTGTCTTGGAAAGTGACTTAAGTCAGTTTGAAATTATCTTAAGTCACTTAAAAATTTAACTTTTTTGGCCTTTTACGAGTAAGATCGCTTTTTGTAACATTCGGAGAATACTTTGTTACCCTGTATAATTTATACTTTAATTTGTTATTTTTACGAATTTATATTTTTAAATATCTTAGTGTTTTCTATTTTGCGATCTAAAATTCTGTTATTGCTGTTGAGTTTGTCTGCAAGGTGAATTAAGTTAAGTCACTATGGAATTGACTTAAGTCATTTTAATTTACTTAGATTTTTCTCTTCCGCCGATTTGTAGTATTTTATATTCGGAACATTACAATTGTTATCAACTCAATTTGCAATTGATTAAGTCATGATTTAAGTCAATAAATCGTTAGAAAGTTATTTGTCAAGAATGAGTATGTTATTCAAATATTAATAATTGTCGTTCGTTCTGTTTTACAACAGTAATTTGTTGATGAATCTATATAAAGTGCATAACCTATACAGCTATTATTAAGGTTACATTATCATGTGTTTAACCAGACAGGAAATGTGCTTGCACCTTGATAATTTCTGTGTACTCATTGTAAAATATAATAAACTTTACCAGATATATTTATAACTTTTTTATTTGATTTGATTTTATAGTTAGTTCATTTGTGAGCAAATTACTATGTACAAGTGTGAAGGCAATTGGTGATAAAATGTAATGCGTCAATGAAATTAAATAAAGTAATAAATAGGTAAGGTTATAATGCGGTAATAAAGAAATATCTGTCACTGATAAGAAGGAATGTAGGAAATTACAGTAATTAATGTAATCATTTTTTATCGTGTGAGGTCTGGTGGTATAGCGAAATTAATTCCGAAAGTGGTTTATTTACTATTTTGGCGGAATGCATTTCGTATTCTGTGAAAACAAGAATTGTTTTTTTTGTTTGGAGATGACTTGTATTGTCTTGTATTTCTATTGGTAAGTGTTGAATTATTATGGTTGTATGTCTTAATTTATAAGAAATTAAGAAAAGAAGCTAGAGAAGGCAATAAGTTGAAACTTGAAATATTTACTAAGTGTCAATGTAAACTCATCACAATATATTCCAAACTGGTTCGATTCGGGTGTACAGTTTACGAATTATTGATGTGGAAAGTAAGCATACTGCGTCAGTGTGTCTTTTAGACACTCACCCTCTTATTTCTACTCTCTACTCACTGCATATCTCCCGACTCTCTCACGCGTCCACATTGCCCACTCCAAGCACTACTAATAAGCAAGCGTGCTGCGTCAGTGAGTCACTCTCCGTCTCATTTCAATTCTCTACGCACTGCATATCTCCCGACTCTCTCACCGCTGAACACTGCTCACTTTAACCACTAACAATTCCAGAATTAAAGTAGGCAGCATACCAAAAACGTTTCTATAACATCAATTATTTTGTTAAAGAAATGTCGTCTTAATGCAAAGTGTCAGAAATTAAATTGTATTAAGATGCCTTAATACTGAATAACTCAACACGCCTAAAACGTTTTTAAACATTATCCAAATACTACCAAAATTCTTCCAATTTACCACAGACCATTGTACAATTTAAACAACAAGAAATCAAAAAAAAGACAAGCTGAAATAGAAAACATGCCGAAAACGTTATCAATATTAATAAATCCATAAAGTGTTCATAAAAGAAAGTTCTCTCAATATATTGAATGATACTTGGTAACCATGACCAACGAAACAATTATTGAACATTAAGTGGAAATAGTATACAACATGGAATTGATATTGTAGTTCATCAAGTTATTATTATCTTATCAAATCCTAATTTTATTTTTCTACCCTATTGGCTTTGAATAATTGTTATAATGATTGTTGTCAATCATTTGTTAGCTTCCAAGCAATAGCTGTTCTGGGGAAATCAATAAAACGCTAGACTTTTAGTCGGCTTCGATCAAACAATGATGTGCTAATAATAGTCACCTCTAATGCATTATGCAGGTATTATCATTTCTTAGAAAGTAAGAACAGATACATTTACCACACAATTTTCTTTTACAGAATTTTACTAAACTGAAAAGTCATCAATACAAACACTTTACTTGTTAATTCTGATGTGTCAATATACTGTTTCGGAAATGTATTATCGTCATATTTAATGTAATAAAATTCTTACTTTTAGTTTCATGTTTATTTTTTTTAATTGATGCTTCAATATATTGAAGCATTAAATACAATGTACTAATGTAATTTTGTGTGATGGAATTCAAGTATGGCATGTACTAAATTCACAACATCAGAACCAACATTTTAATGTTATGTGTACGTTGCTGTTTTTATTTTTTGGGATTCCTACTTGTCATTCTATTTAATGAGCGTGTACTTTACATATAAATATCAATAGCACAGGCCATGTTTCTGCCAATGTATGATTTACATCTTCAGCAGGAAAATCCCTTAGAAGAAATTTCTTTTCTATATTATTTATTTCTATGCATATAAATATATTTTATTCATACGATAGAGATTCTTGTTACTCATATAGAAGAAGATTAATCCTGACCGACAAGCTAAAATAGCCAAAAACGGAATCTTATCCACTCCCTGTCCCACTGGGAGACCATCAATCAGATGGAGAGATTCGTGGATATCTACATTCACAGAATTGTAGGAAAGAATTGGTTGTAGTCTAGCATATGAAGAAGAAAAAGAAAAGAAAGAAAATTTCTTGTTGATTAAGTTATGCAACCAATGATCAATTGTGAGAGACATGCCCGTCAATAATTGTGTTGTTTATTCTTAAGTGATTGAGTCTAAGATTTGGTTTAAGACATTCTTGGTTGTATTTAATGTTGCAGGTCCAGTAACATTTCTGACCATAGCAGTGACAGCAAAAGGAATATTCTGAAGACATAGGTTTCAGTCCTGCTGAATGTTCAGTCTCAATAGGTTGTATAGTGTTGTTGAAGTGGTTGGTTGCTTTTGGGTGTGTTGTTTTCTTTTTGTTTTTTCTTTTTAACACTCTTGAGTAAGCAAGTACCTTATAGTTTATCATTCTTGGAGTTAGATTTAAGGTTTGATCAATCAAGGAGGTAAAGGAAAATTTTCTAGGACATTATCTTAGCAACCATTCTTACGGATACCTGGAAAACCACATTGAGCTTGTCTCAGATGTCTTTCCTTCTATATTGGGCCAAGTCTTTAAAATCGGGAAGATGAAAATTGAAATCATGGAGAGATGATGTGAGAAGGGCAGGAGACAGATAGAATTGGAAGGAGGTTGTAGAAGGACGATGAGGGACAGCATGTAGATTTTACCAGAATAGATGGTCATATTACGAGTTATTTCTGCATGCTACCTCCTTGGTAGCATATTTGGCAATATGCGAACTTGCGAGTTGATGGATCGAACCAATATCTCTGTGAGGAGGTTATAACTGAAGAGAGGTCTGCAACCTCCCGAGCAAACGATTCAACTACCAGGTGACTAATGCTGGGAGGTTAAAAACGATATTGGTTTATAACTGCCATGGGTAACTTATAAATCAACTAAATCAACTCCATCAATCCATTATTTTCATCACCCCACTTTACTCTTTCAATGCCAACTATTTTACTTAATACTAGGACATGCTAGATTCGCATTCAATTTTTACTTACATTCTACCAACCAAAGTTATCGCTACAATCTTAATGGTCACCATCCGGTATTGAAGGCAATAAATACGATGTACAACGACATATGACATACAACAACACTACATGCGAGGGTATTACATATATAAATGCCGAGCACTATAAATCAATGCTGGTTGAGAGTGAGGAGGCCAACAAAGTTGAGTGTTGTGATCGTGGAGGTTCAGTTGTGGCCCAGCAGCGAAGCCATCACCATCTCGACCCAAACCAACGAAGAAATTTGCAAAGTGCGTTAAACATTGGCAAACAGTGGCGTTCATTACCAAGAGAAAGGAGTTAAGCAAAGTGACTTAATCGAAATTAAATCCAAGCAGTATAGAACAATTGCATTAATCTAATTTTTCCAAGCACATTTCAATTTCAACTTGAGTACTTAATTCTGTGAACAATTCAATTATAAATAAGCAGTGAGTTAAGGTATTCATGAAACTCTGACTTAAGTGGATTCAAATTTGTCCACATAGTTCGCTAAGTCAAGTTGTCAAAGCATTTCTAATATTTTAAGTGTTCTTACATCCATTGTACGTGCGTAATTTATTCGCAACCAGTTTGATTACAATACAATCGCTTATTAAATGCGATTGTAAAAGTACACCGCTTATTAGCAATCAAGTGATTCACGAGAATCGCAACTGTGATAAGAGCCCGCAACTCGTGCTTATTTTATCCAGTATTCCTCAGTACTTTATTTCAGTGCAGGTAAGTCATTCGTTTGACTGCCAATTACCAATACGTGATTACCAACTTACGTTTTACGTTTACCTACTAATTTATTACTAAGTCATGAAATAATACTAGAGCGTGCGTCGTGATAATAAATTATTCAGATGTTCTCGTCGGCATTTAGTAGCATGTAGCAAGTACAACGTGTGAGATGTCATTGCAATTTCATTTGTGTCTGCGAATCAAACTGAGTGCGTGCCAAAAATACCAATGGCCAGGAATGGAATAAACAAATTGTTGACTATATATAAATCCCCATGAATATCAAGACATTAACATCAGACATATTATACGTGACTTAAGTTATGATCATCGTGACTTAAGTCAAATGAGAACATCATCTGCTTTTGGTTTTTTTTATTCAATTGTTTCTAATTGTTAACTATTCTATAAAATTCATCATTGATATATGCTTAAGTCGGGTTGAATTAGACTTAAGCCACTTAGAGTAGAAATTTTTCGAAATCTCTGTGATAAACATTTCCCAACTTTGTTGTTTTTATTTGCTTGTGGCATTTCTTAAGTCATGTTGAATTTGACTTAAGTCAATTAAAGCAGACTAGCCTTAAAATATGTTTTTTTTAATATATATATATATAATTGGAAAATATTGCCAATATTGATTTTTTTTTTGTTTCATTTGACTTAAGTCAAATTCATCATGACTTAAGTAATATTCTAGTGACTTGGCCTTACACTAATATATTATAATTAGTGATAATATAAGTGTAATTTTAATAACTTGTACATAATTCAATATTCGAACTTTACTCAAGTTTGCTTAATTAGACTTAAACCAATTAGTGAAGAAAATAAAAGCAACAAAGTTGGGAACATTTTAGCGCGGAGATTTATGATCAATTCTATTTTAACTGACTTAAGTCAAATGAAACGTGACTTAAGTAATATACTAGAGATATAGCTTTAGACTGATGATATATTGTAACTCTGCTTAAATGCGCATAATTCACTACACAAACATTACTTAAGTAGCTTGAATTATACTTAGGTCAATTACCCAAGAAAGACAAACGTACATTTAACGATTTAAAAGAAAATTTTAAAAAAACTTCGAAAATGATTTAAGTCACTTAATTTGAGTATGTAATTACGCGCAAATAATATAGACGTATTCTCAAACATTTCTAAACGTGTATATTATTTTAAGTCAAATACTAATTTATCACCTGTATGATCTAAGTCATATTAAATACGACTTAAGTAACATTCTCGTATACCACATGTTTAATAAGCATTTAAGCAATTGCAACATTGTTCTTATTATTTAAAAACCTGTTGGCAATGCGATTAAACGTGAACATAATCTGATATCAGCAATTCGAACCATTCTAATTGGAGACTTAAGATAAGATAGCAAGGCAAGGTAAAAATGTGTCTTTGCTTGCAATGCGATACTGAATTTGCAAATGTACACGCCAATCAGCTGGCTTATCTGTAGATTTAAGCACGTTCGTACACCACCGAGCATTTATTGTAAAAAATATACTTGCGACCTCATAATTC
>JAODGC010046099.1:26184-37307 GCA_027574925.1 Ecitoglossa quadriceps | reverse complement strand
TCTGGAGGTAGGCAACCAAGTATACAGAATTCTGTAATGTTGTTGCTTGCTAAGAAGGTATTTTCGGATGGGTAGTTCCAGTTGAGTCAAAATTTAAAATAAATCATTAAAACTAAAAGCTTTTTATTTTATATCGTAAAGCAGTGTGTCAATCAAGTGTTATTGCATCGCGAGATAGACAACCAAATAAGCATATATAGCGACTTTGATCTATTCCAACGCAAGAAACGATAAAGTCTTCTAATCGTTGCAAACATTGATCTGAAATTATATGGAGTTTTTCTCAGCCAATAAAAGTACTGTTCTAAACTACACTAATCTTTTAGTAAAACACTATAACATTATTGAAGTGTAGTTATATGTAGTTTGGCTTCATATTCCTAATGAGCAAAAAGCTTGATCTAGACAAACCCTTTTGGAAATTCTAGCATAAAGCACGTAGATTCCACAGTTAACATAGAGCTACTCTCTGAATATACTTAGTCTTATTGATTTGGAATCATTTCTCATTGGTTATTCAGTTCTGCAAGCTCCGGGAATAAATTATCAATCCTTAAGAGGATATTTACTGCAGCACAAGGCATCTACATCCAGAAATTCAGTAAGAAAAGCAAACAAGAACACCAAGTACTTCATTATAATCGAGACAAGAGAAAACAATAAGCAATACGCTTAATTTATTTACTATGCTTGTGAACTGTGAGCTTTGCAAAGCTTTATTCCGGAATTAGACAAGTTGATGTTCTGACAGACTACTTTGTGATCTGCAGTGGGATGGTTACTTTATGTGCGTTGGGTTGCATACAAGCTTTCAAAAGCAGGATCAGATTTATCTGAAATATATGCTAGTTTTTTTCTAATTTTTTTTTAATTGGCAAATGTGTATTACTTGTGAACTGGATGGGTGTGATGTTTTATGCAAGTGTTAAACATGTACACAGTGCTTGACAGAGTTAGGCAGAGCAATTTATCCAGTTGACTGGATCACGTTTAGATCCAGCCCTGATGCAAACAGAGTAGCACTAGAAGTGCTGCAAACTGCAGGTTGTGATAGCAGGAAGCGTGTGACTAGGTCTGACGTGCACTGTAAACAGATTTGTGAGTTAATCCTAGCTGGAGCAGGGCGTGACGCGAACGGGATAATAATACAGGAAGAGGTAGAGATAATGATACAAGCCAATTTGAAGGGATTGAATGTTTTATTGGTTGGAAAAGGTGTGCATATCCTGCAAAGGATTTGTCAGTGATAAACCGCTAAATTTGGGTCTTGAGTTTGATTTAGACAAAGCTGAATATATTTTTTCGAATTCAGTTGCAATTCTGACTTGGCGGATAAGAGGCAACCCATTATACGACATTAGTTATGCAGAACTGCACTACTAATACGAAAGGAAATATGGAATAAAGTATTTTTTAGTAATTTGATTTTGAAGCCTGATTTGTGAGTATATACAATGTTTGCTTGTAAAAAGTCTAAATTCTGTGTTGTTGGTTGCCTATCTGATCATTCTAGGGATATCCAAGTTTGAAAGATTGAGACAGTAGTCAACCAACAACACACTTTTTGATGTAATTCATGAAATATTACTCATACCCTTACTCAGAACGTAATACTTTATCACTGGTTTACTATATTTATAGGCTGAAAAAAGGGTTGATATGGATTTACTGAATTCATGTCAGAATTTGTTAGTGTTTTAGAAAATTTAGCTGAGTATATACAAGATTTAATTGCAAAAAGTCTAAATTATGTGTTGTTGGTTGTCTATTATGTGATTGTTCTAAGGAAATCTAATATTTTAATGTTGAGACAGTAGACAACCAACAACACACTTTTTATGTAATTCATGAGATATCAATACTAGGAAAGTGCTTGTTTTTGATATTTTAGGTATTCTACTGATATGCTATAAAAACTAAAAGATAATTTGTTATCTAAGCCGGATGTTGTATTGCCTCGATTGAAATATGGCGAAAGTAAATTTGAAAGAAATGCACCCAGAGGTTCAGGCTGTGTCAACACAAAATGGTCTAATAGTGAATTATAGCAAATGGCTTGACAGTATGTACATCTGTACGTGTGCACAGGAATTTAGGGATGCCCGGATTTGGGAGTAACTGCAGCAGGAGTTGACTATTGATATTTAATACCGTTTCGCGTGGGATTCATTTGCAACTTTTCTAGTTTTGTTTTATGCTGTTCATTTGCGGATTTGTTCTTTCCGCCATATTTTATCGCATTGGGGCCATTGCATTGAACAATGTGTTTATTGGAATTCGCAAATGGAAAATCGGAAGCGGCAGTTGTTTCCATGAAAAATCGATGCAAAGATCATACTAAATTATTCAATGTAGTGGAGTGTGTGATTTACTAAAAATAGAAAATGTGTTGGATATAACTATGCTCATTTTCAAAAACTGTTAAGGGTCATATATAGGCAACTAAACATACATATGTAAGCCACATATGTACAGATTACCTCTGTGCTCTTTTTTGCAATTATCTGCAAGTGAATCAATCTTTATGTTGTTTATGGCTTCTTCACAGCTTAAGGTTTTATCATGCTTTTCTTTTCTGGTTTCTTGGTGAAAATTCCTTGCTGTTATGCTTTCTGTCAACGTGCTTGCTTTACTTTTACTTTTTTTGTTTCAAAAGTTTCCTAATATTTTGGATGTTGTGTTACTAACGTGATGGAGGCGGTAATCGATTAAAATTATTTCTGGTTTATTAATAAATACCACACTGGAACTTTATGGCACTCCCTAACATGTCCAACGCTGGAGTAAGAACGGAGTGTGAAAGAGAATAGGAAATTATAGGAACTGTCAGAATAAAAGTAGCATAAACTATAGACACTCTAAGAATCTCTAATACATTTTTTTCCATTGTCTCTGCTTTTTTGCGTATTCTTAGATTTTCTCTAGATCTACGGAAAATCATTATCAGAACCATTATACTATTGCCACTCCATCCTACAAGCAGCATTGTATAGTTACAAATGCGGAGCGAAGAAAGGCGGAAGTGAGTGGAGGCGGCATAGAGGAAACACTTTGAATGCGTGAACATTCGCAGTTTCATTGCGTCCTACTTACATTTTGCATACGTGCATGCGCATTTTCTCACCTTATGCCGTTTCCCCCCCCTCCCCTTCCTTACCCTCTGCTGCTCTGTTGCATGTCGCGAGCGACAAGTATATATTAGAATTTGGCGAGCTTTTTCGGGAATTGCTCGCCGTATTTATTCGCTGCCGTCGATATTGCGTCGCGTCGGCGATATGACCCTTTGGAGGCGGTGCGCATTGTGGCTTTGCGTCCGTCACCTTGTATTCAATTTTCCGTGCTCTTGTAATCCTGCTCAATTGTGTGGTATTTTTTGTATCATCATAATGTTGAAAAGTGTCAAAAATGTTGAGAATTTCATATTTAAATTGTTGCGTCGTACCAGATAGGAATCTGACAAAATATGTTGAACTTTAAAGTGAAATATTTTCGAGAAATTCTGAGAGTAATGTAATATTTATGGTACTTACATCAAGTACATTTATTCCTCCATCGGTGTTATTAATTTGAGTCAAGCATATTTAATAAAACTTATATTAATTTGATTTGTTTTAAATAGATGCAAAACTGGTAGATGTCTCTTTCGGAATAATAACAAATTTAATATGGAAAGCAGGTTATTGCTGTATGTTGTACAACAGAAACAAACTTGGTATATAATTTACTTTTTTATTGTTTTTACAACATTCGACTAGTTGTGTTGGTTTAAGAATTATTAGGGTTTTTGTTGGATGCTAACCTAACTTTGTGTCATTACAACTCAAGAAATCATGACTTCGAAGGTAGATTACTCAGCACCTATCAAAGATATTTTAATTTTTCTTATGTTATAGGAAAGTCACGTTAATATACTTTAATTTTGGTAAATTGTTTTACAGTACTTTATTGGCGTCCTAATCTTCTTTTTATTTTAGTATGCAATTTCATAATTGGTTTATGTCAAACACATTTTCCTTTCACAAAATAATTTAATTTTACACTTACTTACAATTATTATTACACATAAAAATATATAAATAACTTCAATATTTAATCTAGTTTTTTTAATATTATTACAAAATTTAAGTAGTTATTGTGGTTTAAGAGTTATCAAGGTTTCAGTTGGAAGTTAACCTAACTTTGCGTCATTCCAACTGAAGAAATCATGATTTTAAAGGTAGATTACTCAACAATGATGAAAAAAATAATCACATTTTTTTGTTGTTCCAGAAGATATACAATAATATATTTATTTTCCATAACATATCAACGAAGGAAATTTATATTTACCAATAAAATTATTGCAATACATCAAAATTTTATCATGAATTCTAAACCATTATCGCAATTTTATAAATTTAAACAATATATTATTGGTATTTTTATTCTTTATTAAATTTAATTGATTTAACTTTTGATTTTTTGAAATTTTCTAGAATATGTATTTTTGCCGCGCATGCGCAACAAAACTCTTTACGTGTAAAATTAAATAACATACATCATATCCATGTAGACTCGTATAATTCCTTCTGACAAACTAATATTTATGAAGCAAATATATTTTGTTGTTTTCTCTCGTATCCGCACGTAGCCGCCTCACGGTGAGGCGGTGCTCACTACTCCACTAGAAGAAACACACTAGAAGTAAACAAATATCAATTCCGCTTGAATTTATTGCAGCCAACATGACACTCGCCTGCTGCATTGCAAACAACAGCATTCTATGAACAATATATGCATAATTCGTACAATGCACGCGTTTTTCCATCTACAAGGAAACCTAGAAAATTTTCCAACCCGCTGTATCACGCGTAACGCAAGGCCCAAAAAGGAAGCACACCGAAAAGCTACGTTGTGCATTGTGGGTAAATATCTGCAAGCTTGAAAGCAGCCAAGGAAAAAGCATACTGAGATGAAAAA
The DNA here is from genome assembly GCA_027574925.1 of Ecitoglossa quadriceps. NCBI lineage: Eukaryota > Metazoa > Arthropoda > Insecta > Coleoptera > Staphylinidae > Ecitoglossa > Ecitoglossa quadriceps. The sequence continues at coordinate 32,348 of JAODGC010046099.1, read as the reverse complement.
GTGTGCATGGAGAAATGTCTTGGAGAATTTGGGAATTTCTTTACTTCATCCTTGAGTTTTCCTTCAGATTTCGTTTCAGATTGCTCGCTTTATAATCATACGCATTTTGCGGTTATTTTGGCATCATATATATTTACTAATGTTGTGTTTGTATGTTCAACGTTTACATTTGTTTAAGTCGCGCTTTGCGTCGACATCTCCACAAAATGTGCTTGCCTGGCGCCTCCACAAATGTCCGAGCGTGAGAAAGTTCATTTCAAAAACTTTCTTTTTATGCCACCATGCATGAACTGTTATAATTAATTAATTAATTACCAGTAGGATAATATCTATTTGGAAAATGTAACGGAAAAAAATATTTGCTTAAAATAATAATTCGAATTAAAACAAAGGTCTACCAGAAATCTATTTATTTTACCATGCTATGTTGCAGAATTCAAATAGCTATTGTGGTTTAAAAGTTATCAAAATTTTTGTTGCAAGTTAACTTAACTTTGTGTCATTACACCTCAAAAAATTATGACGTAAAAGGTGGATTACTCAGTAACTCTTAAGGAAACTTTGATTTTTAATATTTTATAGAAAAACCACGTTAATATTCAACAATCAATTTTATGAGTTGTTGATAAAAACACTTTTGCATTTAATGTGAATTAAATATAATCATGCTTGAAACGTGATGTAACTTTTAAACACGTTATCGCTTCACAACCTAAACATCATTGAACGCGAGATAAAATAAACTTTTGTGTCCCTGCGTCAATTTTGTACACACCATTAGTTCCTGATTTTCCGGCGCCTCCACCAGCAGTACGCTCACCAAACTCTTATGTTCCCATCAGAGAAAAAACCCTTCCAATCGCGCATGTAAGCATATGCAACGTATAAGTACTGTATTGATTTTATTTCCAAGCGGATAGACGCTTCATGCCTGGCCCTTAATGCTAATTAATGTAACATTGCCATCGTGAAACTCGAGTTAATTTGCGTCAGCGGCGATTAGCGGCGTTAACATGCGTGGCAAACGCATGAAATTGAAGGAGCTGGATGCTTAGTTGTGCATCTGTTTATCTTCCAGTTGGCTGTACTAACTCTGGCAACAAGGAGTGTTAACTTTCTGGATGTGATTAGCAACATTAGGAGATGAGCGCACAAACAAGCGTTGTATTCAATGTGTTGAAGTTTGCGATCTCAAGTGAAGAAAACAGATCAGTTGCAAACCAGATAATGAGAGGTTATTATAGATAAGCAAATATTTATCCTCTTTACTTAAAACAATAAACACATATTTGAAAATGTTATAAAATTTTATTTGGCTTTGAATTTTACAACAAGTTTTGCTTGAAGTTGGAGTGTAGTTTGCATCATGTTAGAAAAATTCATGAATTACAAAGAAACAATCAATTGTTTAGATTGAAATTTTACGCACATAAAATATGATATTGTAGTTGTATTTTAAGGTTATAATATTTTTATAATGCCAAGTAATTGATCAGTAATCTAACTTTAAAAATAGCTTTATATAAAAATGTGTAACGTTGTAAAAAAAATCATATTTAATGAACGGTAATAGGTATTAAAATTTTGTAAACAAATTTAGAAAGTAGATTAAATATAGAATATGTTACATTTTTATTTTTTTTAAAATTTTGTTTATATCATTAAGAAATCTACTGTTGTATTACAACTTGGTAGAAAAAAGTTCTAAATATTTGGAAAATTCAATTAAAAAATAGTGGCAGTTAATATATTAATACCAAACAACCTTTACATGTAACGTAATAATTTACTTTTTGTCTAAAGCAATAAAATTTATTAAAAGTTTAGATACTATTTAGTAATCTAAGTTGAAAATTAAATTTAATATCAAAGAATTGTGAAATATTCAAATAAAACTCTTTATAACTATTTAACAACAATAGATATTTAAATTCTGTGAAAAGATTTAAAAAGTAGATTAAACAAAGAATATGTTACATTTTTATTTTTCTTGAAATTTTGTTCATATCATTAAGAAATTTATTGTTGTATTACAACTTGGTAGAAAAAAGTTCTAAATATTTTAAAAATGTAATTCAAAAATAGTTTCAGCTAATATATTATTACCAAAACAAATCTTAAATATAAAGTATTAATTCAATTTTAATATAAACTAAAAATAATATTAAAATTTAGAAAATATTTAGTAATCTAAGATAAAAATATTAAATTTGATATCAAAGCATTGTGAGATATTCAAATAAAACTTTTTATAAGTATATAACAACAATAGATATTTAAATTCTGTAGAAAGATTTAAAAAGTAGATTAAACAAAGAATATGTTACATTTTTTTTTCTTGAAATTTTGTTGATATCATTAAGAAATCTACTGTTGCATTAGACCTTGGTAGCAAAAAAGTTCTAAATATTTTTAAAATTCAATTCAAAAATAGTGGCAGTTAATATATTAATACGAAACAACCTTCACATATAACGTAATAATTTACTTTTAATCTAAACTAATAAAATTTATTAAACGTTTAGATACTATTTAGTAATCTAAGTTGAAAATTAAATTTGATATCAAAGAATTGTGAAATATTCAAGTAAAACTCTGTATAACTATTTAACAACAATAGATATTTAAATTCTGTAGAAAGATTTAAAAAGTAATGTAAATATAGTATACGTTACATTTTTATTGTTGTTAAAATTTTGTTGATATCTTTAAGAAATCTACTGTTGCATTTGAACATGGTAGCAACGAAATTTTAAATATTTTTATATGCATTCAAAATAACAAAGCTAGTTAAAATTTACCTATTAAATTAAAAAATAATTAAATTAAACAATAAAAAATTATATTACCAGAGTCATAAATTAATAAACAATTTAATTAGACTCTCATATTATAAAACGTAAAATATACTTCAAAATTCTCTTTCAGTCATAATAAACTTAACAGGTACTCTCTGTACATCATTAAATGATTTTTTTTTTCTTTTTATAAATGGATGAAATCCATTATTTAAAGCTTTATCATACAAAGCTAATTATCCATTTTTATTGTGTGCCATTTCTGTACTGATTGCACTTAGCAGCGACTTGATTAACAATGTTACGCTCATTTTTGCTGCATCCATTTCCAATTTTGAAATTAGCGTCAATTCTAAAACGCAGTTTTGTAACTAAACAAAAAAGTGTATTTGAGATAAATTATAAATTAAATTGAACTTGGTATGGCTCACCATTTTGTGCGTTGACCTAATTCCTGCGGCCTGCGAAGGGAAATGGCCGAGCGGAAAAATCCCAGATCGCCACGGCAGAATTTACCGTAATAAGTGCGTATAAATTCCTCGGGAGGCAATCTCGCCGACCGCCTCCAGCCGTTATTCGACCGAATGCATGCGCGAAAGCACGCAAGCTTTCCGATGCAAATGAAAAGGTTTGCCTGCGCGATTTTATATTCATGACGTTTTTCTTCGTGCGAGCGCAGCCGTCGGCAGGATAAGTAGATTTTATTAGCGTTGGCTCGTCGGCCGCCCCTCTAGACAAGCTATAAATCGTTTATTTATTAACTGATTGCTCTTTGCTTAACGACGAAGGGAAAAAATTGATGTTTCATTTGACTTTTGGGATGAATTATTCCATGTTAATATTTGGGAAATGGGAAAACGAATGAAATTTATTACTTTATTTATTTAACGAATTGCGGGGTTCAATTTATGGTGGGAGGGTTCCTGAAATTTTAAAGGACAAAGGAAGTTTGTTGCATTGAAGGAAACAGATGTAACACATTTAGTTCTTGTAGGGATTTTTAAGGAAAAGACAAATATTTTAATGTTATTGTTACATTTTATTGTTTATAATTTAGACAATAATAGTACGTATATCAGAATTATGGTTAAAGTTTTTTTGTTTATGGAGTAATTTACGTTTAAATGTAAGATTTAGGTTAGGTTGGATGTGACTATGCAACATGGAATAAAAATTAAAGCAAAAAAGATAATTGAATTTTCTCGGAAAATTTAGTCAGTGGACTAAATGTTAAATAATACAGCATTTTACAATATACAAATATATCTTGTTTTGTTAACTCAATTGCTTTTTAAATCAATTGACTTTATTTAGAAGCCACTCAAATATACCAACCGGCACTGATTTACATTTATTTAAATAAAAGGAATTTATAATTAATATTTAAAAGTCAAATTAACAATATAAATAACCTAATTAATGCAGTTTATCTTACCTTAAATATTTTTATGTTAATGTTGCAAATAACTGAAATAATTACCTTCAAATTAGATCTCTGACTTTTATTCTCTGATGAAGAAAGAATTTGTTTTGCGCGAGGAAAACTAAAGAATTTAAATAATAATATCATAATTAGTTACATGATATTTTACGTGAGGATAGTATGTTAGTTAAGAATTATAATGAAAAAAGAAACATGTTAAAATATTTATAATTTACTGAGTAATTTAAGGTCAAAGTTGGAATTAGATTAGGAGGAACAGAACAAGTTTCTGCTTTAGATTAACAACATCAAACAAAAACTTGAATTACTATTCAACCAAGAGTGATAATAATATTTTGTAAAAACATTTAAAAAGTATATTAAACATCCTTTTATTATGTAATAAAATTATTTGGTTTGCAATGTAAATAAATTAATTAATTTTGATTTAGTTATGAAACAACAGAAAACTTGCTCTGGAATTATTTCGAATTATTTCAATTAAAAGCATTTGAAACAATTATTTTTAAATGCCATTAATAATATTTATAGAGAAGTATTTTTACTTTAATATGCTCTTAATATAATAATATTTTCATTTAATTTGTTTCCAAAAAATTAAAATATGTAGCTTAAAAGAAGACTGATTTTTAAAAAAGTCAAGATTTTTATTTAAACAAAACAACATTAAAATTACTTCTGAACCAAAAGATATTATATCAATTTGTCGTCAATTAGTTAACCGGAAAAGAGAAGCGATTGGGGCATAAATCAAGGTGACCTCGCGTTAATGTACAAAAGTAGCGACTGCGCCAGCTGCGCAATAATTTTTCTTTATTTTCCCGCCATAAAAACTCCAACTGGGAAACTTTCGCCGAACATTCGCGTGCAAGTCGTACCATCCTGCTTGTTCCTTTTCGCTGGCTCCACTAGATATATAGTTGAAGAGCGAGTATCCAAGAATATAAATATGCGGCATGGTAAGAAAGAGAAAAGAAGAAGAGAAAAGAAGTGGTGAAGTTTGTCGCTCGATAAGGTGCGCACACATACGGGTGCACACGGACGGTGACGGTTTCGACAAGAAATAAGCCAGTGGAGGCGCCGGGATGTCTTGCAAAAACGCATTACGCCATGCGAAAATATACAAATCTCATAGATGCGCAGAATGCAGTCGTATATGGATATAAAAGTTGCTTGCTATCCAGTGTCGGGATAGAAAATTGTGCATGCGGTGCATACGATTCCCGTTGAAAGAACATCACGTCTGCAAGGAATTTCACCGGCTTTCTATCCGATCTTATTATGAGCCTTAAGCAGTTTGCAGGAAAGGCCGTTTTAAATTTAAATATTTCCTAGGCAAATGTGCCTGCGGGAAAAATGCGCCCGGATGAGGATGACATATTGGCAAAGTTAGTGGCTCGCATATTTGCAAGGGCCCTCGCTACAATTCGCAATTTGTATAAAGCTGGCCAGCTCGTAATATATTTGAAAAGTTGGCAAGGCAAACTTATATTTCGACGCAAATGTGTTTCATATCTCGGCGGTGAATTAAAGCGAGTGTTTGAACACTCTGCGTGGCGCAAGTTCTTTGCGAGGGGGATGTCGTATGCGATGAATTATTAGTCGCGATGAGCAGACATTGGCTCCTTTAAAGCTGCTTTTCGCCTGCGAAAAGTTTGACTTTACACGTTGAACCAAGCAGAGAAGACAGCGTGGCGAACAAATGAAGTCGCAGCAAGGGATGAGGGTTCGGCAGCAATTAAGTTCCTACGTGTGCGGGTATGCGAAGAGGGGAAATCCATGCAGGTTTTTGGGAGTATAAAGAACTTTTGTGTGCGGCTTTCCGGCGCTGGTGGCAGCAGTAGCAGTGATTCGAATGTGATGAGGGAGAGCTGCCGAAAACACGCCATTATTTTTGCAGATGTTACCTTCGCGTTAATTGC
>JAODGC010046099.1:0-26084 GCA_027574925.1 Ecitoglossa quadriceps | reverse complement strand
TGTTGTTGAGTGTACAACAAAAACGACGACTATCTTATTTCTTGTTTATTTCTCTAAATTATATTTACATCCTCACATCCATCATACGAAATTGATGAGTCTCTACAGCTTGACGTCTTTAATGGAAATTTGCATTTTTACCTAGATCCAATATCTAAAGCACTACACTTACATGCCTTCAATCCCAGCAGCCGGAGACGAAGTGAAGCTTGAAATTAAAATTAAACCAAGCAGAGCAAACGAGAGCGATAGTGATTGCAATGAGGAATTGCTAAATCAGGAAATCTGCGCGCGACATCTACATGACGCGGTCATTAATTTCCCACACGGCCAAAATAAAATTAATTACTACAACGGCGATGGCGCTGCTATCGCACACAAATGACACTCTACGTTCGTGTTTTTGCTACGATGGTTGCTCGTTGCTGGCAGCGCCCGGTGCTAATGGCATGCCACCCCCGCTGCCACCGTACGCATTCACACACTAAGCCACCCCACTCAAGTTACATAATGTGAAATATTAAAATCTAACTTCTTGAGCGCTGGAAGGGTAGAGCACGTGTTGGCCCTAAGGCAATTGCTGAGGTGGCTCAAGTGAACAAGTTTTATCTCACGGTTAATATTATGGCACATTGTAAATTACAACTCAATTTTCATTAGTGTCGCGCACACACGCAAGATGCAGATGGCCAAGTCTAAGGAATTGCTGAGGTGAACCTCCTCTTGCCCTCTGACTTAAGCGATAACTACATTTAATTCCCAACTGTATTCCCGGCGCCTCCACTAGCAGGTTAAGGAGTACTGTGCTAGTCATAACAACTTGTCATAACACTTCCAAGTAGTGTTATTACAAGTTACAACATATTATCGTGTTGAGTAAATGGATATACTAGGTTGAAGTTACGTTAAAGGGGAAATTAAATTTTAGCATTTTCTAAGGAATTAGTGAGTTTTTGTTGGTGGCAAGTTTTATCCTGGTAATTAGTAAAGTTTTACCTGAATTCTAGGCAGGGCTTGTGTAAAAAGATGAGTCCAAGTTTTTAATCCGTGATTTTTGTACAATGTAATTGAAAAAAACGTACTCCTTGACTTTCCTATTAAAAGTTTTTAATGTCGGGAATTTAGAGGATGGGAGACTACAGTAGGGTAATTTTTGCTTGCATTTATTATGCAGGGATTTATTGAAAACTGAGGATAATTATTGAAAGTTGGAGGAATTAAATTTATTCTGGTAAAATATAATTCTGCTTTAGATTTTTTAACTTTGTGATTTTTAGGCAATTAGGTTATTTGCTCAACTGGAGACTTATTCATTTCAAATTAAGCTTAATTATGAATACAGAATTTTTTACTGGTGCATTTTACCCAATTACTATTCTGGTACAAAATTCACATGACATCAACAACAATTCCCATTTATATTTGAATGCCAAACGTGCTTTTCCACCAAACGCAAAAAATACGAGCTTTGGTTTTCTACCACCGCCGCCAAATGCAACACAATAAAGCAAACGCAATGAGCGATGACCAATTGACGTTGAAATAGTGTTCGCCACTTTTCACCCATTACGCTTACCCTCCCCGAAACGTGCACAATTGCTACGAATGAGTTTGCTGTGTAACGCATGCACGAAGCGAGCCTCAAATCCAGATAAAATAAATAGTATCCCTCGACGCACGACTCTTACCGAATTTTCACGCTCATGGCTGGCCCAACAATTTTGCAACGAAATTTACTCGAAATTGCATCGACACCCATATTGCATTAATTCCACCATTGGTTTTATCTCATTTGCAGATCCCCGAGGAATGCCAGGACAAGGCACGAACATGTCTGCCCGCAATTTTGTCCTGGGAGGGCTCGGCAGAGATCCAAAGCGGGGACGTTTTGTTGGTCCGTATCGACGACTCACATCTCATTCAACAAGAGCACAAGGATCATGTTTTAATTACTGCTGGTAGTAAGCACCAGGAAAGGTATGCGGAAGTAAAGATGTTGGTCTAGTTGATAATGACAATTTGTATATTTTCATTTGGGGTGGGGATTACAGTATGATGCAGGAACCACCGACGGCTGTCTATCAGGTCACGCGAACTGGGCATGACAATTGTGATGTTACTGAGGGCATTCTGTTAGACATCACTCCATTAAAGATTGAGGACCGCAAGGTGGTCACGCTCTATGACAAGGACCTCACGGAGGGCATCAATTTACTTATAGGTGAGTAAGGTGCAGGAATCTGCAGCTTAAATTAATTTGGGCATAGATTATTTTAGAAAGTGGCATATAGAGGGCGCCGCATATTTAAATTCGCTCATTAAAACAAAACTGAAGAGTAGCTGCAACATATTGGTGAAATAGGTACTTTTTATTTAGTTTTTATAATATGTAATTTAATATTCAGTTTGTTAAATCGAATAAATTTAAATATTCATCTTATTTTTAAAATGAATGAAAGATAATTTGTTGAGGTTTTAATATGTAGATGTCGCGCTGTGTCGATGTGTCAAATTCCGCCATCTTATCATAATTTATTTAAGCAACTCCAGTCAAATTCAAACTTTTTTGTGAAAATATTGTGCTTCTTTCTATAACTTTTTACTTACATCATTGCAGTTGTATCCAAATTATGGGGTAAACAATGCGTTCGACTGAAGGTAGTCGTCAAGTCCGATAACTGCGGAGAGAATGAAGACTGCTCTGGCAAAGGCCTCTGCTACTCCAATGTTTCAATGGTAAGCAATGCGTTAATTATTAATTGCCACCCCGAGTATAACTCAAACTAATCATGAAAAGAACTTGCGCAAAAATTGAACGCTGCTTTCGTGTGTTGTATGGTATTGTATTATTGTGCTCTGGATGACAAACGATGTCGACTGTTATTGTCACCTTTTAAGCAGGAAATGAAAGATCTTTGCCTGACACTGACAATGCTGCAGAACAATAGCTTCTACAATGTTTTTCTTTGTCACGGAGAAAATTGTCTTGCCCGCTACTCGAGCACTGCTTGAGTTGACCGCGAATACACGCAGAGAACAATTGTGGTCATTCCTTTTCAGTTCTGAGGGGATTCGAGACAAAGTCGAGTTGCTTTAAGTATAGAAGCAGTAAAAATACGGAGAATGAAGAAAATACAAATGAATATTAGAACGTTTGGTTGTTATATAGAAGAGAATTTTTTGAATCACAAGAAAGCAAACAAGGGTCTAGGGTCTTACTGGTTTTTATAGCCTTATCGAAATACTACTCTTTCGATATTGAGGCAAACGGATTTCAAATAAAAGCCAATCACAACTTGAACTCCAACAAAACAAAGCATCATAAAGAAGAACACTGGGGGGTTAAAAATTATATTGTTTTGTTACTCTGGAATATCTTTCAGGAGCATTTTATGATTCCGATGGAAACACCTTTTGATACACACTAATTCCACGCGGTGGCTATAAATTTCTCAAAGCGGAATGGCAAGATGTGAATAATCCAATTCTCCTTCAAATCCTTCTCGTAGTAACCCAGGCGAAAAGGGGGACGAAAGCATAAAGTTTCCCATTTCGTCTTATGCGCGCATTTCCCTTCAGCCTGCTAGCGCAGTGAAGCAGAAGTGTGCATCATTTACATCCAATGGTTGGGTTGGGTGCGTCCCTCCTTGGCAGTACAAACAAGTCGCGGGCAGCAACAATATCGTTGTTTATTTTGCAGGAAGGCTATGAATGCCAATGCTGCCCTGGCTTCGTGGGCCCACACTGTGAGGAGCAAGACGCTTGTTATCCGTCACCGTGTCGCAACAACGGCATCTGCGTCGACATCACACAGGGCCATGAGGGTGCGACCTTCCAATGTTTGTGTCCTTATGGTAAGCAATTTTCAACTATTATCTTGGTTGAAGTGTGAAGCCCAATGCGCTAGAAATTCAATACGTGATGGTGTAATTAACAATACTGGATGTATGGGTACAATGAAGGTAATTGCTTTCTACGTGGTGCTACGGTACTAATTGTGCATTGATTAAATGATTAATTAGAGTTGGAACTTTTGCTTGCCAACATGTCATCAGTCCAATATATGTAGGGTTTAATTAAATTTTCTTACACAATTAGGGTTGGCGTGCCGGAATAAACAATCATTGAGATTCAATTGATACATTACCTTCATCATCATCATCATTATTCTTAAATTTTTTATTTGGCAAGTGTAGGATTTTGTAGTGTACTTATTTCTTTTTAATTACTACGCTCTGAACAGAAACAGTAACAGAATTTAAATTCGCATGGTGCTCTCCAAGTAATTAAGCACCAGTTGTATAATTGGTTAGTAACTGTATAAATTATATCTCATTAGATAATAACCTGATAATAACAAAAATTTCCAAATTTTCAAGAGTAAATGATGGTTGAAAGGAGGAATTCAATTAACTCTTAGGTTTCATACCGATTTATCAGTAACCTAAAAAAAATCGAATGTGAAATTCAAAGTTCTATTATGCCTGTTTTATAACCACCTTCTTCATATATTTTGCCCTCAACCCGCAAATAAATTGCTCTATAACGTTCATCATCCCCCGGCGCTTTCACCATTGCACTTGCCTCGCAACTACGTAATAGCCATGCCCTCGATAGGAAACTACATTAACTTCTTTTTTCCTGCTTGGTGCCAAACTACTTGTGCAATATGGCATGTCATTCACGCAGTTGGTGTTCAAGTGCATTTGGTTTTTTTCTTGCATAGTGTGAGCTTTATGGGATCGAAGAGATGTTGCTGTGGAGAGTTGAAATTGTTGGCATGAATATACTGGGTACTTTTAGTACAGCGCCTAAGTTTTCTTTTTTTCCTGCCTTCATCTTGCTATGACTGCTACCAGTTGGTTGGCAGTCGACGATTAAGACTTCTGTTTCTAATTTCCCCGTGCACGCATCCATCATCTTCATTTTCATCATTATCTGCGTTTGCTTCTTTCGCGAGCGGAGAGAATGGTTGTGCGTTGGGGGCGCATGTTGACTTTTTCTATATGGATTAAATTGTATGGGAACAACCAGACGATATTTGTTCTGCATCTTGGAATGAGAATATTAACGTAACTTTTTTATTTAATTTTTTGTTTAAAATAATATAAACAACGCACTTAATTAAAAGACATGTTGAATTTGAGTTGGTTTTTCTTTTAGTGAGGAAAATAAAGAATGAAATGTCATGGCATGACTATGATCTTTAAATTTTGATCAAGTCAAAACAACTCATATTAGGTTATCTGACCTAACCTAACCTAACCTAATCTAACCCAACCTAACTGAACCTAACTGAACCTAACCTAACCTAACTTAAGCTAACCTAACCTAACCTAACCTAACTGAACCTAACTGAACCTAACCTAACCTAACTTAAGCTAACCTAACCTAACCTAACCCAACCCAACCCAACCCAACTCAACTCAATCCAACCTAACCTAACCTAACTTAACCTAAGCTAACCTAATTAAATTTAAATAAATAAAACATAGTAATATTACACTAATTGCAATTAATCTCATTTTAAATGAGGATCTAACAACAATTAGACCATTGGTTTTTTTTATCTTGGAATGATTGTGCTTTTTTAAAACAGTTAGTCTTAAAGTCCTTCATTATCGAGCTACATTTTCCCAAAAAAATCAATACAAATTACTAAGACTTTTTTTTAATTCATTCGAACCATCTAAAATTAGGTGAATAGGAATTATTTATTTGCAGTTGGCTATCAATAGCCTTCTACTCATACCAACTGAATATGTTCTTCCCCCGTTGATCCCATCATCGCACACTGTGTTCACATATATGTTTTGTGATGCGTGATGGTTCCTGGTCTCGATAGTTATGTTCCTGGCACATGTCGAAGCGTACACAGAGTCGATAAATTGCTTGATGGCGCGGTCATTAATCGAAGTGCGCGCCGGTGTGGTGCGGCCCTTTTGACCCGGATGCCGACGGAAAAGCATTGCGCTCTGCTGGCGCATTGTTTGCGCTTGACCCGTGATATTCGCAGCCGCATTATACCATACCCACCGGGGGTGGCTGTCGCTGACATTTTATTCACAATGACTCGGGCATATTTCTATATTTATTTGCATCGCCATGCTTGGGATGCTTACATTCGCACGACGCGTTGCTTGTGTAGAAGTATGTCTTCTGCAGGCATAAGGCAGGATGAATGGCTTGGGATTATACAAGATTGGTGTAATTTAGCTGGAAGAGGATATTTCATATATAAATTAACTAGGCCCATCAATATGTTTTATTATCATATAAATTATATTAATTATTTACGTTTTTTTATGGTGAAGAAATAAGTTTTTCTGTTTTTTTGTTACTATACAAGACTTATGTTTGAATTGTGATCTTTTAAATCATAGTTTATGATTTATTCTTTCAAATGGTGTACGATGAGAGTAATTATTGGAAGCAATGAGATGATATTTGAATATTTTATACGCGTAAAATATTCATTTGCTTGATTTTACTTATTTTTAAAGGATTTACTATAAATACACAAGATTTTAATTGTAACTATTATATAGTATAGTAAATTACCTAGACAACACCATTAAAATTATTTTTTTATGATATTTAGTTTAGTAGTTATAAGGGTTTGAATGTAGGAAAATTTATTTTATTGACAGATGTCGCTTGCCTTAGGTTTTCTATTTAAGATTTTTAAAATTGTTTTTTTTTTAAATGTACTAAGTAAAGGATTAAATTATCTATAAAATCCTATTTAATTTATATCTGTTAGAATTTTAGTTACTATTTTATTTAAATTTTTAGTTTCAGTTGTTTGAAATTTGTCAACGACATTCTTGTTTTAACATTTATTACTGCTTTTTGACTGCTATTTAAAATCCTATAAGAATTTCAAAATTAGCACTAGTAGTAAACTATATAAAGTATAAGTTATTACTGGAATGACAATTCTATGACTTATAATTTACAAGTTATTGTGATAATTACATTATATCGTTTTGAGCAACATTTTGAAAGGTTCAAATAATTTAAAGTTGGAAATTTAATTTACGTACTAGTGATTATTTTCATCAAAAATCTTACTTTTGTTCTTTATACATTCAAATATAATCACGTAAAGTATATAAACCCCAATGTGAAAAACCCTTAAAAATAAAATCAAGACAAATTGCGTGGCAATTAAGAAAGTTGTAAGATTCAGTTAATGTAGTATTACCCCAACAAAATATAATCAAATTGACGCGTTATAATTATAACACGCCAAGCTGCGGACTGAAAATCTGTTTAGATTAAACAATGCCTAGACTGTAATGAGTTCGTGCTGGCGAAGGCGCCGGGCGCTCATAATCCCAGCTACATTAACTGAAATGAATGCGACTTGTACATCACTCTGCTCTTTATTTCAAACTTATTTATTTGTTTAATGTCTTGATGAACATCTCTCAATATAAATTATGTTAATACAACATTTGCTAAACGTGAATCTTTTCACAAAACCAAATTTAAGCAAAATATGCATAACTGTGTTACCTAAACTTTGGTTAGTTAATTATTATTTTCACGCATTGTTGTGTACTGTTTTAATGTCAGTATTAAGTTTGTGACTTTATGCTGTGAATTGTAAAATGAGGAGCTTTACCAAAAGTTCGTATGAAAGGTGTATGAAGCAAAAGCATGTTTGATTATTTGGTGGAACACGTTTTGCAAAGGGATAATTAGGAATTGAGGGTTGCTTCTTTTTTTTTGGAATTATATTACAAGACAACTAAGTGTACAGTCTAATTTAAAACAAACTTACTACTTCAACATAATTCTATTTATTAAGATTTATATTATTTATGGTCATTGAAACAGTTTTTTTTTATTTTCAACTAGAAATAAATAGATGAGAATTATTAATTAAAGTGTAATATATTTTTTATTTCATAATTAACACGAGTTTTATATTTGCAGTGTTTACTTTAAATATTGACAATTAATACTACTTGTTACAATGTTGATTTACTCAAATTTCAATAATCTCAAGATATCTATATTAATAACTATATTAATATAATATACATTATACTAATTCATAGACAAATTGTTTATTTATAAATTACTACAATATTAAAATTGTACTTCAAAGACTTTACAAATTGCAACCTAAAACGAAAGAAATAAACAAGAGCTGAGATTGTTTTTCATTTGATCACATTTTACTATTTTCTGACTACAATCTTTACACATTTCTCAAAACATTTGTAATTATTTATACGTCTATTAAATGTACAATAAAATGCCAGTCAAATGCCAGTCAAATGCATTTTGATTGCGAATTAATTTAATACCAATTGGGATCCAAACGTATGAACAAATTTATGGTTTGTATAAAATGTCGTGTAGACATCTTTACATATTATTTTATATTTCTTGTAATATTAACACTTACATTAATCTTATCACTTATTCTGTTAGTTACCTTTATCAGTTATATAATACAATTTAAATGAGTATTCTGGGATTTTTAGTTTGGTTGTAATTAATGTTAGAATATACAGGATGAAATGTTTAATTGATATCAAACTGCTTACTTTTGGATCATCAATAGTTTATTTTAAAATACCAAGTAAATAATTGAGTATCAATATTATAGAATTTCTTTTTATTTATAACTTTGGGATTGTAAGTTCTTTTGTAATTGTGGAGTAATAATCTGACTAACTTATAGTTGAATTTTATTTAGGTTGATTATATTTTGAAATATTACAAGTTGCTTGTTTATTGAATGCTGTATTAATTTTTTTTAATACTTTTACAAGTAGATGCTAACTTAATCTAGTTGATTTGAAACTGTAGTTTGGATTGTGTTTCTGGTATTTTAATTATTAGTATTTAAGGTTAAGGCTTTACTTAGCATTGGATAATCTCATTATAACTTGAACATCAAAACTGATACCTTGTGATGTTGTATACTTGAAGTTCTGAAATCATTTTTAATTATTGAACATAACTAGTTATCTGGTTATATAAACAATCGAATGGATTAATAGTGTAGTTTTTATTAAAGTATCAAACTTGGTTATGTTGTAATGTTTGACTTTCTCCTTATTAATTTCTGTCTTCTTTTGTGTTACAAGTAAAGTTGGTATTTCAAACATTTTTTCTTTATATATTCCAACTGTAGATGAACCATTCTTTGTTTGTTTTTATTTTACATTTTTTGAAACATTGCTTCATTCCCTCCTCCTGCGGCTGGCCTCAATGAGTTTTACTTTAAAAGCTGACGTGTGCTTATTGCCGGCAAGCAGGAAGCTGCAGGAACACTGTTGGCACTGCCTGAGTTTGCGAGGAAAATATAAGCTTGGATTTAAAGCCATTATTATCTGGCCTGTCATTTGGGAACGAGTACGCGCGCGAGCACGACTTTCATTTCCGGCCCATTACGTTCGGTCACCAATTCTTTCATTGCGCGTTGGGCGTCGTTTTCTTTGAGTGGCATTGCCCAGTTGGGCATTATCTGCGCGCGGTTGTAAAATTGCATCCTTGCCGGTCAATTCCTTTTTCTATCTGATGTATCTTATTGTTAAATAGAATTAAGTGTGTCCTTCATCTCGGTAATCTTGCAAAATAAAAAGGATTGGTATCAAGATAAAAAGAAGGTCTTTAAAGTATTGTGGGCCAATTGATTAACGATGGAAATTTCCTTTTTGGATAATGTTACAAGTGATTAGGTATAAATGAAAAAAAATGAATACAAATTGATATATATATATTCTATCAAGAAGGATTTAAAATATTATTTGAAAAGAGTAGAATAAGACAATTGGTTTGGGTATTTGTCTCAATTAGGAATACATAGCTGGGAAGTTGTAAATTTCTTCAAAATTGAAGTTTCTTGGTGTGTGATTGTAAGTTTACCCATGCTTGTCATAGATTAAACTTTCACTACTAACCGCTAGGTGCCGGGTGTGGAGTTTTCACAGATGTGATTGTTACTTAAGCTTGTCATAGACAAACATCATAGTTAATTTCCCACCACTAGCCATCTGGTAACTAAACCATTTGTTATGAAAGTTGCAGACCTATTTTTAGTTTTAACTGCAAACTGGAAAAATCCAACACAGCTCCTTGAAATATTTGGTGTAATATAATTTTATAGATTTTATGCTCAGCTCTGTAGCTAGCCCTGTCGGCAAGGTATCTTACTCTAACAATAGTAACAAAGCGTATATTCAAGGGCACCGGTTCCAATATTGTAAAAAATAATTCCAATCACTGATAATAGCCATGATGGTTGATGTACTGCCGATTTTTGACTGTTGTACCATTCAAAAACAAACGAATAGTTATTTTTAGTTTGATTGCTTTATTTTAAGTCGTATATATAATCTTTACATAATTTTAACATTTTTGCCTACATGGATTAAAACATGTTAAAATGACATCAAAGGATAAGTTTTCCTAAGTAAATTTTCTGTTTAATTCAGTACCAACTATTGGCCAAGAGTTGAGTGATTTCTGGGTTGCATAAAGTGAATTCCTTCTTTTCGTGAACTATTTGCAAGTAAAAGCTAAAAGAGTAACATATTTGTTTAAAAATTATTTTCATGTCTGGGTTTTGTTAGGTTAGATTTATGTTATCTTTTATTTACATTTTTGAGCAAGATTTAGGGAATCAATATAAATTATTAATGTTATTAAAGGAAATTTAATCCATTTAGTATTAGACGTTTTGTTTATATTTCGTAAATTTTTTATGGTTTTTTAATGTCTCTGAGTAGTTTAGTATGTAGATTTTAAAAGTTATATGCTATTTGGGTTGCATACTTTGGTTGCCTTTTATCAATCAAGCATTTATTTTTTTATATTAGCAGATGTATATAATTCATAGTCTTTCAACTTATTCAGTAACAAATTATCTATAAAGTTCCCAATAGAAATTGCTGGTTTTCACCTGACAGGATAATACATCGCTGCATTGGAAATTTGTAGCTCAGTGCATTTCAGTTTGCGCCAAGTCGCGGTTAATTTTATTCACTACCAGCGAAAGTTTGCATGCAACTTACTTAACAACTTCCAAACACTTGCGGGTGGCTTTGGGAGGAAATTGCGCACCGCAGGATTTAATTTTCCAAACACTTGTGAAGCACTCTTACCTCCGCTTACCCCCATACAATGGCACGCTATGCTTGAAAGTGGAAGAAGTTGGCAAAAACAAATGCCAGAAGACTTGCAATGTCAATCTGCACACCTCATGTGTTGGTATTTCAGCATTAGCGGGATTTATTCCGGTCCTTAAGTTTTCTTCTTCTTTTTCTTCTTCTTCTTCTGCAAATTGTTTACCTTTTTGTTTTACTAGTTAGTAATTCTCTCAGCTGAGTGTTGTGTGTTCTAGGATATACTGGGAAGACATGTGAGGAGGAAACAGATCCGTGCACTTCCATGCCCTGTCAGAATGGGGCCAACTGCACGTCGACGACGGGCAATGCTACAGCATTTCGGTGTGAATGTCCTAGGGGATTTGCGGGGGCGCACTGTCAGCACAATCTCAACGAGTGTGAGTCTTCGCCATGTGTGCATGGTATCTGCGTAGCGCAAGAGGATGGATATAAATGTTTCTGTCAACCTGGTGAGTGTACTTGACATTACTTTTCTTCAGTTATCTATAAGACAAGAATTAGTTTAAAGTATAATTACTGCTATTTGGGTTGCATACATTGACTTTAACCTAGTCATGAGTAGGATTTTGATGGATGCAAATAATTGAAAAGTTAAAACATGTGAAAATGGGACGAAGAGTTTTTCTAAAAAAATATACAACGTAATGCAGTACGAACTGTAAGAAGTAAGATTTGAGTGATTTCTGGGTTGCATAACTTTCTTTGTTTTTTTTTTTTGGAATATTTGCAAATGAATGTTGAAAGGTTGATATATGCTTTAAAGATTTACTTTATGCCTGGATTATTTATGAAATTATCAATAAGTTTTAATCTAGTGTCAAAATCAATCCAAAAACGTAAGATAAAAATCATGCGTTTTGGGTTGCATACATTTGATTTGACGAATCAGTTTGACCATAACTTTTAACCATCGCTAATCATCATTGTACCTAGGCCAGTTTCTTGTAGATCATAAGCTATTCTATCTGATTGAGGTGCTATTTGTGTTGCATATATCCAAATTGCAGCTTGAGAAATTCGATTCTTGAAATTCTGTGCCTTGGCTAATCTAAATTTGTTTATCACACCCATATATTTTTCAACCCGTACCACTTAACATGCCATGCACTAAAGTGGATCGAAGATTTCATTAAAGAAAATTGTTGCAATTTAGATTATCTCCGTATGCGCCTGCTAAATTGAAGCACGCCGCCTCTCAACCAAATCCAACTTTATCCATGGCTCCCGTAAAAACTCGCAGATCCAAAGCATCTAGGGGCTTGGATTCAACCCCAACGCGGGTCTAAAATGGATGAGATCTATTAAGGCACTCGTGCAACGATGTAGCTCTTATCGAAATATGCGCGCCGACTCCCTTGACTCCTCCGAAGTAGCATCTTTTCAATGTGCAATAGTATCTGCTCATCTCCCAAAATCTGTCGCATCAAGACAGCGGCGGCGATTTTTATTTATCGTTATCATAAACGTGTGTATCGCGTGCGCTTCCAGGTCGCAATTGCACTCTTATCCAGCAGACGTGTCACATCGCGTGGAACATCTAAATAACGCCGCTGTCAGTCCCAAATCCGATTATGCCGCCTCCGCGATGGCAGACAACAGCTCGCGCATTGCAATGCACGACAATCAAATGTACACGAAATGCGTCGCTAAGCTGTTCCACGTTGTGAATCAAGCCACCTGCAAATGCAGAGAATATCTAACCTGCAAACAGCTCAATCTACCACATGCAGGAGCTAAGATAGAGCTAGAACTGACATGTGCACATCTCCATCGTGTTTGTCATGCAACTAAAATCAGTCAAATAAGACAAGTATTTAATGCAATCTCCACCGCCTCGTCGTTGTGGTATGCCTTGTAGATAAAAAAATCTAATTTAGTGTTGGCGGGGAACTTTATCGTTAAATGAAATTTCCTATCTTTTGCAATACATTGAGCGGCAACGAAGTTTTCTTTCGTGCGCATTTATCTGCTGATAAATAAGCCGTCCGTGTAGTGATGTGCTTTCAGTGCTTTCTGCTCTTACTTGGCTGGATTGCTGGGGATGCTCGACGCGGTCATCTCTATCTACTGCACTCATCTCACAGTGGAGGCGGCAACTTGGTTTACGCCATGCTGTCAGGTCAAACGGACATAACGCGGCAAAAAAAAAACTCACGAGTTTTGAGCGGTAAACTTCACCGCACGTGTTGGGCGTTAGAAATGTGTGGTGTGGTGGTGTCAGCAGGACACTAATTTTCCTAAAACCAACGGCACGAAAATCATTAATAGGGCATTTATTACACAAGTATCAAACAGTTTACAAAGTTATTTCATGGGACGTTTTTGGAAAGTTTAGGAAGTAATGTTAAACAACATTTGGATTAAACTGTGTATTGGGTTGCATAACATGTTTATCCAATGGTAATCCAAATCAATATTTATCAAAGCCTTGATGCATATATCTTGTTTACGTTGCACAAAAGAAAACGCAATTTTAGGAGATCATCTTGGTTTACATGCTTGTTTTCGTAGTTACAATGTTATTTTGGTTGCATACATTGAGTTGTCAATTATTTAGATAGTAAATTTCTTTTTAAGTTGTAATTGAAATGAGATTTAATGATTTAATAATAAGGTAGTTTTAGTAGATAATTCTCGCAGGTTTAACAAGTTGGAAACTTGAATTTATGAGGTAAATGTATGCAACTCAAGTAACACGGGTTGCATAGATTTGTGATAATATAAACAAAATTGCAACTTTCAACGCAACACATGCATTTTCCATAATTAATTTAAGACTAATTTTGTATTGAATCATTTAAATAGTACTTGGATTATATAAATTTGTCCTACATTCATTAAACTAGCTTTTCGTAGTACTTGTAGTTCTCTACTTGGTCGAGTACAATTGCGATAATCTGATAAACCCGTGAATAATATCAATTCATCCGGGTAGCATGGTACAGCTCGAGAGCGGCGGCACAACCGCAAAGTTATCAGTCGGTCATAAATTTGCCAATTCGCCGCCTCCCTCGTTAGTTTGGCGCATGGCGCGAGTGCTAATTGAATAAACGGCTTTCATCTTGTATGTCCTTCAAGCAATGTGTTGGATGCTGCCGAAATTAGTCAGCGCATATACCTTTTCGCTGATGTTTGATACACCTGCAGGTGATTACATTAATTGAATTCGCACGGATGCGCAACGAACGCGTACACTTCACACTTGACAGCGTATACAGCCAGGGAAAGTGGAAGGAAAATCAAGCACCGGCAATTTGTGACCAGTTTTATTATTAGAGTTATAATTTTAATGAAAATGAAGAATTCCTTTTTGTTGTTGACCCATTTTCAATTCAATACAACATAGTATGGTATTGACCAGATCTTGCAATTGGAATTGAAATGCAAAGCCACCGTTGGTTTGAAATGTGAATAAGAAAATAAGAAAAGCAAGTAAGTAATTTATTATACTCGACAAATCCCTCAATTCCCCGGCGCCTTCACCATAGCCGCGTCACGTTTATGTCTCAGGCAGTGGCGCGACACGTGAAATTAAACTATAAAAAATACCCTGAGCTATTTCACAGAAAGGTCACGTCTTTACGTGCTATGAAATTGTCCATCATTAATAACCCTGTGGATAAAAGACGTCTAAAACATTGCATCTTTTTTCCTTCCCTTCTGTTTTCTATCTTTTCTTTAATTTTTTCTTGGCTAAGTCAAAATAATTTGTGTTTTTTGAATTTGAATTTGTTGATGGTGTCGTAATTGATTTTATTTTTAAATTTATGAAGAAGATTGGTTTATGTAATTTGTAACTTGGAAAAGCGCCATCTTAGCTGGTTGTTTTTAGGTTAGTTGCCGTAACTTTTAATAACGTTAAGTAGACGTGAATTGTTTTGAATTAGAAAATAGTTTTCAAATCAGTTTAGTCTATGTAAATCTAGGTTATAGCACTATAACAACTGTATTTAAATTGCTAAATGCTATTTAGGTTGCATATATTTGAATCACACTTGAATCTAATTTAAACGCTTTTTACAAGATTAAGAAGAACTATTGTCAATAGAAGCAAACACACAACACAGAAAAATTACCTCTTACATTTTTGTAAATGCAAAATATAGAAAATATACTTTAAACCTCTATAAATTTGAGTTTTATAAAGTTTTATAGTCAAAGATGTCAATTTGGTTGCATACATTTATGTTTGCATCATTGATTTTCATCTTTTTATCATTCTTTCTTACTTTTTTAACAATTCATTTGTCAATTTGCTCAATTTATGCTTGTTAATGTTAAAAGAATTCTTCAGCAGTGAATTTAATTCCAGCAAACTCTTCACTCGATTATCATTTTTATTGGCAATCATTGTCGCTGACGATTCCAATTGATGGCTTCGACATTCGACAAATGCTTTGCTAGATTCGCACGCGCGTTTATATTTTCCGGCGTTATATTCAATGCATTGCAATTGCTTTGTACATACGCTGGGCGGCAATAGTGGCGGCGGTGCAAAGACGGAATGGATGCGCGTGTTAAATATGAAATTGCGCGTCGTAAAAATAAAGAAATCTGCATTGACGGCAGCAGGAAAGAGATAAAAAGCGTTTTATTGCTTGTCGGTGCCGATAAATCAAATTTACTCTTAGCGTGGAGGCGGCCGAGAAGCAGGATATGTAGATAAATGTGATTTATATCTTGTTACGTTTTTAACGTTTTTTCTATTTTTAATGCTTTAGCAATTTGATACATATATAAAATGGGGAGAATAATCTAGACAGAGTAAAAATATTTATTTTTTAAATTTGCAATTTAAATATTTATACACAATTTTACGTAGGATCAGTTAATTTATTCCGTAAAATATTCATTTTAGATATTAAAAAAATATCCGACAAGAGTTACAAGCTAGGTTTCATAATTTATTTACGTGAATTTTGGAAGTAAATAAAAAAAATCTAATAGTTTTGCTATTTCATGCTAGAGTGCCTGTCGTATGAGTTGCCTACAATGATGAATATTTAAATCTCAATTTAAAAATGTAAATATTACATTTAAAACTAACAATAATCATTTTATCTGTGAAAACTGTGCATTCTACAAAATATCAACAATAAATATGTCTTTCTTTGTTTTTTCATTTGAAAATATTCCAAGCAAACCAAAAAGTTACTTATCCAGTAATTAACTGTTAAACAACTGTGCTTTAATTTATTGATAATTTTCCAATGTTCGTAAATCACAAAAATCCCAAGAAATATCTATTTTGGTTTATGTAACTTGAATTAAAGTAAATTGGGTTGCCTATACCATCTGTATTCCTCTATCTTTCCAAGTTAATAAACAAAGTTATTTATTGGTTTGCACAATAATATTCATTACAAATACCCATTGTGCAACGAGCTGGAATATCGAATATGATTGCGGCGCGTTTGCAATTCGGGCAGCAGGAGTTTTGGTGCATGTGTGCAAGCATGCAGGACGCGCTCTGAAAGGACATGCATTATTTAGGTACGCGCTTTGTGTGCTTTGTTTCAGGCTACACAGGATCACTGTGCGAGTACGAGTACAACGAGTGCGAATCGTCGCCGTGTATCAACGGCGGCACTTGCAATGACCGCGTGGGTGGATATTCCTGCTCCTGCGGGCGCGGCTTTACTGGCAAGCGGTGCCACATCAAGGTATGTGGAAATGTGGAAATTTGTGAATATGTTGACATGTGTCCAACATTGTGATAATTAGCAGTAAATATTATTGCTTGGATGTGCGAATGGTTGGAATTGAAACTGTTTTTCTGCCGCGTGCAGGTTAAAAGGAATTAATCACTGAAATAAGGTGGTTATATGTGCATGGTGTTTATAAGGGTTTTCTTGTGTTATACATTAAGTATGTAGTTGGAATAGATAAAGGGAAATATATTGACAGGGTTTTTACATGGCAAATTAAATGCTTTTTTGTTTATTTTGCATTTGATATTTATTTCATGGCTTGTTATAATTGTAATTTTAATTAAATCTTAATCATTTTTATATCATTATAAGGTATAGTTATTTGTAGATTTATGTTGGTAATTTAATGTAAAAATATTTATTTTAACTGCTTTGATATTGACAAAGAGTTATCCAATGCAAAGCAAGTTTGAATTTGTTTGGAACCGAAACTAATATTTAATCGTAAATTTATGACGTATTTTAACTTAAGTTCTTATATTATTTAGTGTTAGTGGAAAGAGTATTAAATTTACTTTTTGCATTTTTTTATAAAATTTACTTACTTTGTTTGGTTAATTAATGACATTGGTTTATGTTGTAACCTAACCTGCATTACTTCCATTCTAACTCAGTTCTTATCTTAGTTTAAGGGTAGATTGCTCAAAGATTATAAAAGATTTTATAATGTTTGTTTTTTTAATAAAAATATACGTTAGTATACTATTTTTTTTATAAATATTAATTTGAAATATTAATAATTACTATTGAAATTGTTGCTTGATTATTAGCGATTCAAACATGACTTTGCTAAAACATGAATTTTATTAGAAAATGCTGTAAATATTGTAATTTGTATAATTAAGAAAAGATATAAAATTATATAATTTATTATATTTAGAATTATTTTAATTATTTTCCAAATAAATATTAAAAAAAAAAATTTTTTAGGTAAAAATATCAAGAGAAACCAAAAAAATTCGTTACTTGAAGTTATAATCACTATTTATTCGTAAAACTAATATTTTTCATCTAATTTTAATAAATTCAATTAATTTCTAGTATATTAATGCATAATTTTTTATTTAGTAGAATCGCAAAATAATTCAAACTTTCTCTTTGCACTTAAATAATGTTGGAAATGCTGTTGAAAGCCCAACCAGCTTGTTTCCTGTATAAACCCGAATATTTGCCTTGACCTTTTGCAAATAGTATTATCCACCCGTAAATAATATGTTAAGCTGTCGAATGGCAAAAGATTTGCGAGGGTTAATTAGGGTTTTCCACTTGACCCACAGGTGGATCTTTGCGAGCCGAATCCCTGCTTCGAACCGCGCTACTGTCTCGACAAGGGTAACAACTACACCTGCGAATGCCCCAAAGGATTATCTGGCCCCGATTGCTTGGTGCCCATGAGGGCGGTAAGTAATAAATTCACAAGTCATAAATTTCATATCAAATCACTTGTTGGAAAATCCGCAAAGTGTATCGTACATAAAATGAAATAAATTCCACATCATAAAATCCAGAATGAGCTAATAAATGAAAAATTAAATAAGCAGAATAAATAAATTTGAA
Organism: Ecitoglossa quadriceps; assembly: GCA_027574925.1. Classification (NCBI taxonomy): domain Eukaryota; kingdom Metazoa; phylum Arthropoda; class Insecta; order Coleoptera; family Staphylinidae; genus Ecitoglossa; species Ecitoglossa quadriceps. Next base: position 7,663 of record JAODGC010046099.1, on the reverse strand, counting down.
ATTGATATTTGTCTAAATTGGTAAAGAATTTATTATTTATTTCTGCATAAAATAATCAGAAAATAATTTGAACATTTTATGTAATTTGGGATGCATAACTTACAACATTTTTAAACCACCATAACTAAAAATATATTATATTATAAAATATACAAATTATTAGTTCAATTATTAGTACAAGTTAAATAAATTGCAAATGACACAAAATATAAATAGTAATAAAATACAACTAGAAAATAAAAAAATAACAGCTTAAGATAATAAATAACAAAATAGTAATTATCTTAAAAATGTAATCAAATTACGAGGTTATTAAAGAAGTAATCAATTTTCCACTCTCTCAAGCCTAGAGTTGTGATTTGCAAACTCATTTATTATTGACGATGGAGAAGGCGCCGGGACGTTAAGCATTACAAACGGGTTTTAAGCTGCGTGGAAGGAAAAAACGAGAAAATGACTATTTAAGGCATTTGTGCTTTCACTATGAGACCAATGGTGGTGCAATCAGTGCCAGGGTATATTTACTAACTAGGCTATTAAGACACTCGTGCAATGATACCGTCACCGCAAGAGAAATCAATCATGTTGGAAAATACGAGTTTTCTTCACATCTACCGTAATATAAAATAATGGAAAATGATAACTCCTATTTATAAAGTATTAAATTCTAGACAAGCTATAAATAACAAAGCACTGATAATACAGAAAATAAAAAATAGTCTTAAAGCTTTACGAAGTAATCTGATTCTACTATTTTTTTTTCACAGAGAAATAAAAGAAAGCTTTTATAAAATGTATTAAACATGTAGGTTGTTTACATTTGAAAACAATCTATTTTATGCCAACATACAATTGAACAGGTATTTGATCGTTTAGTAGCAACTAAAATTTAATGATGTGTTACGATTTGCTTGCCAACTGAAATTGGTGATATAAAAGCAAATAATAATTGAAATAGGTATTAAATCAAATACTTGGTTAGTATCATAGTGGTATCGTAATGTGGAATGTTTAATGAGAAATATGTTTGCAACATTTACTATTTCTGCACTACAAAACAACCTATATTAATACAAAGCAAAATATATAAATAAAAATAGACTTTTTATATTGCATCTTAAAGTTATATTAATGTTTAAATAGGTAAGAAAATACTAAAATTTTATTTCAGTTGTTGGTTAGTTAATTCTTAAAATAAGCTGATTTAAAAAAGTGTTGTAGTAATTTTATAATGATTTTATTTATGGAAAATCATTATACTTAAATAATTTATTCTACAAAATTTATATATTTTAGTACTTCACAGTAAATTATCTACCAATTGAAAATGGTTGAAATATTCAGTATGACTGAAATTAAATGAATTCCAAATAAATATTCAGCAGTTAATATTATTTGACATGAAAATACTACGTAAATATGTTTTGGTTTTTAAAGTTAATAAGTTTTATGCAAAAAAACACTCCCATTCACATTCACAACATCTGGATCAGCTTTATCCTGACTTTCTTTGGTATTTTAATAAAACTCTTAATTTATTATTAAAATATTCTTGGAAGTAAACAAATATTGTTGTATTCCAATTTCATGTCCTTATTTGACGTAGAATATTCACACTGAGTAGTACTGCTTTGTACTCGTACTTGTTTGTCTAATGAAAGCTATTTTTACTTCCTCTGGCCCCCAGGCATGTAGCACCAACCCTTGTGCAAACGGCGGCACGTGCTGGAGTAGCGTCGATTCATTTTACTGCGCTTGTAAAACAGGCTACACTGGGAAAACCTGCGAAGGTAAGATGTAGATAATTCCACTCTTGTTCTTCTTACCATTGTTAGGATCACACTGGTCGGATACAGTTTCACCTCGAATAGTAAATAGCACTGTTCTGGGACGTTCACTGAAGCGCACCCGTTGTTAATATGACTTTAATTCCATTTGACATTTAAAAAAAGACGGCATGGAAACAAGAAACACTTGAAGGGAACATGTTACAAATTGAAAGAAAGAGAGCAGATAGTTGAATGAGTAAAATAAAACGAGAAGATGGGAAGGAATGTCGTTTTGTCCGGAAATCAGATTGGTGTAATCTCTAGTAGTAAACTCGAGTAATAGGGATGAAAATGTACTTTGTTGGGAATCTAGAAAAATGTGCGAAAATCTACCCACAAAGTTGAATTACAATTAGTACAAGGTACATATTTGTTTACCTTATCTACGAGACTAGATGTTTATTCTTCTAGAATTGAGAAATTTAGTTTATGTCGTTGTTTCCAGATGAATTCGTCGTGGAAAAGATCGTTGATGTTGAAACTGATCTTGACAAGACTGAACAACTTCAACTCCCAGTAGGGCTTCGACTTGACCGACTGCACAATGTCTACATCGCTATGGGAACACTGATGAGTGCTATTTTCATCGTCATAACAATTGTAAGTGAATTTGTCAGCATTAACTTTGTACTTGTTTAAATTCCATATTAAGTCAATAGTGAAGTAGTAGACTTAATTATGTGTTGAAGTAAGAGTGAAGTGTTCTTCAAATATGCAAATACTTAAAAAGATTAAAGTTGGTTTGTAATTTAATAAGAGTGAAAACTTTACGGCTAAAAGTGAACGAAAGTGAAATATTACGAATTCCAAAGAGGCGGCATTTGCATATTTCAGATGATGAACTTGTCCTAATTTTTCATATTTTAGGTGGTTGTGTGTCATTGCCGGGTGAATAAAACTTATAAGAGATTCGCAATGAGAGAGAGACCTTCATGGTGGCCCAGTTGGCATGGACGACGAGTACCCGAGGTCATGCCCAGCAATAGGTATGAATGCTTTGTTCATGTCACGAGCAGGACTTGCTATAAGTGTCCTGTGGAATCAACTTGAGTTAACAAATTACAGGGATTTTAAAGCTTGGGAAAGTTAGAAAACTAAAACTTGTTTCAGTTGATTTCAGCAAAAAGTTGACATTATAAAGTTATCCTTTAATTTGTTTTCTTTTCTGATGAAATTATACGGGAATTAGATTTCTAGGATTTATACTTGGATCTATATTATATTTTGAAACTAGAGTAAAATTTAATTAAATGTATAATTTCTATTTGTTTACAATCCACCGGTGCTTCTAGAGTTGTTGTTGTTCAATGTTAATTGGGTTGCCTAAGCCAAATAATACGTGGTCCATATGTTTTTTTTGTATGAACTTGGCGTAAAGTAAACAATCAGATTAAAGTAAATTATGTTGTGATTGATCATGGAAATACATTCGGAATCTCCGTAAAGTGCTTTGTTGACAAAGGTATAATTTAAATTCGTTTAAAATTAGGATAAATTAACAATGAAATGGCTTTAAATTATATTGTGGTGTTTAAATCATTTCATATCAAATTATCAATATTTATATCAATATTGGTAGGCAAGTTTTACATTCAATACTTTGTCTAGTATACCACATAGTTGTAGAACTAAAAACTAATTAATTTGTTTACATGAAAATCCGCCTCGAAATTAATCAATCTCCACCTTGGTGCGTAGTACGCAAATATCGAGGATATTCCAATTAATTCCTGGCTCTTCGTCCTTATCCTGTTAATATCCTCCGCAGCTACGCGCAGAAAATCACGAATACACGAGGGTGTGTTTGCGACGACGACGTGCACCTAACGAAATTCGCCAGCGCAATAATTAAGTGCCGTCTGGATTCGATCATTTCGCAAATTGAAAATTAATTACAATGTTCACCGCGTCCTGCGTGAAATTCCATACGCTTACTCATGAATAAATTACATTTTTTGCGCGCATACAGTAGGTACATTATTGTTCCACCTAAAAATAATTTATAATAATGATATATGCATTCAAAGCAGGTCGTAAAGCTTTTCTTTGTTAATAAATTAAGTTAAAGAGCGTTTTGCTCCATTTGATAGTTGGTAACAAATAACTTAGATAACGTAGTGATTAAGAGTGCTAGACGCTAAATAAATAAAATATAAAATAAACAATTATATTATCCCACGTGCGGTGTTGTTAGTTTCAGATTGTTTGAGAATTTATTTTAAAAATGGTTCGATACTTCTATTGTTCACAAAAATTGAAGTATTTATTCAAAACTTTTAGATTTGGAGTGACAGTTGTGTACTAAATTATTTCTAAATTTATAGCAGATAGAAAAGATTAATTAGTACCATTTGATTCTGGAAGGGTTGTTTTGAAATTGGTACTAATCATTGTACATTTTATGCAGTTTTTAAATTAGAAAAAAAAATTGTATTTGAATGTAAATATTTTGTAAAGTAATGAAACCAGATAAAATTTGTTCATGGCATTTGAGAACTTGAGCGTTGTACGTTCAATTTTTATATAAAATTACTCAAAATTATCTTTAAACTCTATATATTTATTCATGCGGTTATTCATTTTGGTTGTGCTTTTAATTTGAGACCAGACATATAAATTATACTTTTTTTTTTAAATTATATTTGACATTTGTTTTTTTTTTTTTGAGATTTTCAATTGGAAATCTAAGCCGTTACGGAAAGTTGGAATGACAAACAAACTTCTCAAGTTTCTGCTTGACTTCTGAGTGCAAAGTCTGCCAGAGACAATTCCACAATCGGCGTAGACTAAGAGACCATTTTCCTATATTCGGTACGCTTGGGTCTAGTTTCATTTCTCAATCAATGATCGAGTGTCGAATGGCGGCACAAGCGGGGATTGTGATTCGATTGCGGATTTTATCAACGATCGTTGGAAGCGCGTGCGATCGTAATTAAAGCGTGCGCCAAACTGAAAACGAGTATTTATTCTCTGAGAAAAGTTTTTTGTGGCAAGGGCAAGAAAATGGAAGAAATAAGGAATTCAATAGCGACGGAGATAAAAGTGAGACAATATATTTTGCTATATGCGTTCTCTCTCTTTCAATGTACGTTGAAGAAAGTAATAGCTTAACTCAATTAAAAATTACACAATATGAAACTAGAATACTTTGTAATTTAAGCAATAATTATAAATTATTATTTCGTTAGTTTTTATTATTTATAACTAATAGAACAGAAATTTTGAAAATTAAGGAAAGACATTGGATTTGTTAGGAAGTTGTTCTATCTGAGTTTTTCGTTATTAAGATGGAAGAAAACTTGTTTCAAATGATAAACAAGACTTGAAAATAAGCTTTGTTTTATTTACCACCAAAAATTTCAGATAAATTCTGTTTTAGTGAATGGTTCAGTGGAAAAGATAAAGCTCCAATGGCAACCCCAAGTCGAAACCTCCCTGCACTGGACACAACAGACATGTACTACACGCTCGACTTTAGCGACAGCCAAAGCTCGCCGCTGATACAGTGAAAGCTCTCCCTAGTGGACTTTTTCCACTCTCGTCCTTGGCGCTAATGCGATTAGGAAAAAAGATCATTAGGTGACGCGTGCGTGAAGGACGGTGATTTATTGCCAGGCTGACAAAAGTTTCTTACAGAATTATCGAAAACTTTTAATTTCCATCTCAGCGCCGGATTGATTTATTTCCGGTTCAATTCAAATAGACTATACTATGTACTGTGTAAAATTAACTAGAAATGTTAAATTGTAATGCCATTAAGCACCATGTCCTTGATTTAAGCGGCGCGCGTCAATAATTTAATCATCAATTCAGCCATTAGTTAGAAAATCCCCAGCTGTAACTGCATTTGCCAGCACTTTTTTTTGTCAAAATGCACGCTGTCGAACACATATGTGTTGTTGTTATATTTTGCATTGCGGTTTTCATTGATGCAAACTGTAAATAAGTGTACCTCAAATGAATATAGCGATTCAATCTTATTCCATCCACATTGTTCAATCATCACTTTCACACAATTTAAACGTGCATTATTAATACCTAAACGTACTAGGGAATATGGCTAATAATACAAAGTACTTAAAAGATAAGATGTAAGGCATGCGACAATTAAGTGGAACATGATGACTAGTTAAACCGCCTGTTTATTATTACATTGTTATATTTGTAACTGTACTTATTTGAAAGTATAAATTGATTGTAATGCCAAGTCCAGAAATAAAATATGATTTAATTATTAATTGACTTCTATGTTTGATAAGCGTATAGAACATTATTGATGCACTTTAAAAAAAGTACAAATTTTGTTTTGAATAAATTTTTAAAGCAATCCATCAAAATTCAAAACATATCCTGGAAAATCAACCCCAGCTATAAAACTAATAGAAAAAGTAGTTAAAAAATTTTCTATCGATTTACCTCATATTCTAGGACAATTAAATAACTTGAAAAATTAACCCTGACAATTATCAATGTTTGACATTTTGCTATACAAACAATAGAAAATGGTCCCTAACAGATTATATTATTAGATAAAACATGTTGAAGGTAAATCGTTATTCTTCTAAATGCTAAATTGTAAGCCAATTATTTTAAAATGTTTTAAATTGTCAACTATACTTTAATCATTTTTAAAATATTACAAAATATGTATGATAAAATTAGCTTCCACATGAAAAACTATTTAGGGCTGAGTATAGCAGAACTATATTTTTTATATTCTAAATACTACCCTATCCTATAAACTATATAGTTACATCAGAGGTAAAAATAGATCAATTTTACTCAGAAGTTGCCTCATTCATTCATTTTATGCAGTCACTTTTAAATTAATTAAGAATTTCCTAAAATAAAGCCCAAAATTGGCCAATATTTAGTTTCTATAAAAATCATGTGTCAGAAAGCTATTTCTAAAGAAGAAACTATTGCGGTTAGATAAGCGTTATGTACTTTATTTCATTGACAAATTGTTTTTCTATCCATTAATCTTACATAGTTCCTTGTAAGGTAATTAAAACTGCCTTGACATTGAGGCAAAATTGGCCAATTTTTAAAAATTTTAAAGACATGCGTCAACAAATTGCTGCTACTTAGTAAACTAGTTGAAGTAGAAAAACTATAAATACTTTATCGTATAAGCGAAGAGTTCCTCTATTGACTAGTGTAAGTATACTATTTTATCTGTTATTAAAAATTACTTTAAATTAATGTCAAATTTTATCAATTTTTGAAATTTCTAAAAACATACGTCAGAAAATTGCTTTCTGTGGACAAACTACTTGAGCTGGATAAAGGTTAAATATCTTATTTTGTAGGCAAAGAATTGCTTTATTGACCAATGTAAGTTAATTAGCTCTGCTTTAATTATAAATTAGTTTAAATTGATGTCAAATTTTACCATTATTTGAAATTTCTTAGAACATGCGACAGAGATTTGCCGATAGTGAGCAAACTACATGGGCGAAATAAATGCTAAACACTTCATTTTGTAGGCAAAGTGTTGCTCTATTGATCAATGTTACTTCTTAGCTCTAGGTTAATTATAAGTGCTTCAAAAGCGTGGCCAAAATTGTCATTTTCTGCTTTTTCAGTCATTTATACTGCAACTTTATGCATTGAACTGAAAGCAAAATATATATTACCGCACGTAGCAATTGATATTTGCAAATTTATCTATTGGACATATAAAAAGTTATAAATTAATGCAATAATAAAACGGCGGATGTTGCGCTCTCTAGTAGGAATTGCAATGGCTAAATTTTCTCAATAGCCATACAGAACTTTACAAATTAATTTAACTCCAAAGCGGTACACGTCGCGACATCTAGTTGTGAATT
>JAODGC010046068.1:0-14166 GCA_027574925.1 Ecitoglossa quadriceps | reverse complement strand
AGTCACTTTTAAACTGACTTAAATCAGTTAATTAACTTTTTACCACAGCCCAAAATACTATTAATAATACTTTAAGTACCTTAAGTTACTTTCTTTGTTGACTTAAGTCATTTTAAACATTTCAACTTTTTTTACCATCCCATATCAACTTTTAAATATTTTTAAAGTAAGTTAAGTCACTTCCAAATTGAGTTTAAGTCACTTCTAAACTGACTTAAGTTACTTTCTTATTTTTCCTACATTTTACTCCAACGCCCTTACTAACAATGAAAATATGATTTTTTGCATAGAAACATAATGAATTAAGTTATATTTTATACTGATCACTTTGTGACTTAAATCAACAGCACACATTTTCGATGGTTATCTGAAACGTAGATTGATTCATTTTTATCTTTTAATTTTTTTTAGTTATTTCAATAGTTCGAAAGCTAAAGTAACCTTTGCATTTACATTTTTATATAATTTTTGCACATTTAAAAGAATTCAAATTACTACCCCTTGCTCCTTAGGTGATTTAAGTCATTTCACAACAACACTTAAGCAACTTTCTAACTTTTTGTAATTTCTTGGATCTTACTAAAAATTACAATTTAATTTATTTATAATTTTTGGTATGATTAAATTGACTTAAGTCATTTAATTCAATTTTTCTATATATACTGACTTAATGTCATTTCCTAACGCCTTCAAACTCTAACCTAACCTCAACCCTTCCTTTTTTCTTTTTTTTTGTTCCATCTTTTCTTGATTTGCGTTTATTTTTCAATGATTTTTTGCTTGTAGCGTGATGTATTTCCCATTCGAAAAAAAGTGCTTTGGCAATCAAATCATCATGTCCAAACTGATTGATTCCAACCCCGACAATTGGCACTTATTAGATCAGATAAAATTGTTTGACATGGTAACCATGCTCCATCTAAATAAAGAAGGACCCTCCGATGGGATAATCTTCATTCATGACTTAACAGCTTTCAGCTTTAGTCATATCGCCAAATTTAATTTGCTCCACATAAAGAAATTCTTCTTCTATTTGCAAGAATGTATGCCGTTGAAAGTCAAAGGATTGCATTTCGTCAATATTGGGAATGTTATGGATAAAATCCTTTCACTGATTAAACCAGTTTTAAGGAAAGAATTGCTTCAAGTTGTAAGTTACTTATGAAATATTTAAGTAAATACATAACGTAAATATGCATCAAAATTACTGCATTCCCAAGTCAAACGTGTCGATTTATTTTTAAAACTTTTTGAAAATAATTACATTGACTTAAGTCATAATAACAGTTGATACTTATTTTACAGTTTTAATATTTTCTTCAAAAACAATAACTTATTGCTTAAATTATTCTCTATTATCATTCATATGACTTAAGTCATTTTACACACTGGTCAAAGTTGACTTAACTAAACTCCGTTTCTATTATTCCATTCATTTTCACAATCATACTAAAAATTCCAATTTTACTTAAATATGTTTTCCAACAAAAGTCAAACTGACTTAAGTTATATTATTAATTGATCATGCATGTATGTATGCAATTTTCTGCATATTTATTAAAAAATTTTCCTCTAAAGACAAGAATATTCTTTACGAGTAATTAAGTTACTTTTAAAACTCGTCTACATTGACTTAAGTTGCACATTCAAATTTTTATTATTTTTTTTCCAAAAAGTTCCAATTTATTCTAAATCTTTCTTTAAAAAAAAATCAACATGACTTAAATCTTTAAAGAAAATAAGGTTTTATAATTATGGTACTAATCTTTATTTCCCATGCACATTTAATGAAATATCATTCATTAATATCAATAATTATAAATAATTAAATTACTTTCCAATCTTTTCCCAAACTGACTTAACTTAAGTAACATTCTAATGCTTCTATTTTTTTTTACTAGAATCTTACTTAAGATGCCACTTTAGCTTAAATTTTTTGTTTCAATTGGGATCAAACTGACTTAAGTCAGATTATTACCTTAATACTTCAATTTTTTACACAATCTTTACAATATTATAATAATAATATTATTTCGATAGTTGTATACTCATTCAACAATGGATTCCATCTACTCTATGATACCAAAAGAGATTTTCCCAAAAGATTTCCCAGGTGGCTGCGAACCATACATTGCTGATCAACAACGTAAGAAACAAGAGCTGCCCTATTATTTATTAACTCGAGTTATATATGAATTGTTTTATAGGGAAATATACGCAACGTATTTTGGATAATGCAGCTTATTTCCAGGCTGAGGAAACTCAAGTAGTGGATGAGAAGAAAAGACCAGGGAAACCAAAGAAAGTTGGGGAGGTTTTTGGTATTGAAGGGACATTCAAAAAGTTAGATTTTGATTAAAATTATTTGGGAAAATTGAATAAATTTCCTAAATAATTTCGTAGTCTTTCTAGTTAATTTAGTTTGTGCCAAAGGCAGTAGGGGAATGTGGTAAAGGTCAGTCAATAATTAAACCTGTGTTGATCTTCAGTGGAACTCTTCAAAGATATCTACTGATTGAATCATCATCATTATATCTTGAAACTTGTTTAATAATATATAAACATAAGAAATAAATAAACTTGTAAAAATTCTGTGGTATTTCCAACTCATTTTTGTTATTCCAATCAAATTATTTGTTATTTTTTAATAAATTGATAAATCATTGATTAAGGATGTCTGTTACTCCTTAGATTATCGGTGCAGTATCGAATGTTGTTGTGTTGTTATTTAAAAATGACAACTCACAAACTTTCTCTTTTGTGTTCATTGGTTCTACTTTGACTTGCTTACAATTCTCCTTCAACTCAATTTTAAAACAACTTGGACTTTCAACTCGCAATTCAACATCAGTCAAGATAGTCTAAGTCAGTAAGCAACTGGTCTTTGATTTATTCATCATTCAGTTACGCACGAAACAACAAACATCCTAGACTCTACCTTGAGGAATACTTTCAACATTTTCAACTAAACTAATAGTTGAAAATGACAACATATGTGAGTATTTGGCAATTCCTTGTTTTGGAGTAATTGACTTAAGTTAAGTACATTTAATAAAGTGACTTAAGTAATATTACGTAATTAGTACTGCATTTGCACCATATATGTGAGTATTTTGCAATTCCTTGTTTTCGAGTAATTGACTTATGTTAAGTACATTTAATAAAGTGACTTAAGTAATATTACTAAATTAGTACTTCATTTGCTATCTAATATACCAGATTAAGTATGATTTTAATTTTTAGCTGATTTTTCTAATGGTATTGGAATGCGTGTTAGGTGGAGTGGTACATGTTGCAATTGAAACCACAACCATTCCACCGCCCCCAAAACCTTATGCTTTTGGGTATGCAGCTGGGAGGTTCCCAGGAAGCGTAGACAGGACTCATTCGGAGATAAGTGATGGAAATGGTGTTGTTCAAGGTGAGTGCATACATAACCTTAAGTTATTACCGTGTTATAATTGATTTAAGTCAATTTACTGAATCAGTCCATATTGCTGTTGGTTGGAATTTGTACTGAGTAGGTTTGAGATTTTCTTGAAGTGCAAATTTATTATTGTTATTTTGTCAAAAGAAACAAATTGACTTAAGTCATTTTAATAATTAGTCTTGGATATTTATGTAGATTGAATTTTAATATAATATTTTTGAGTAATTACAATTATTATTACGTCAAAATCCAAACTGAATTTTTGTCACATTCAAAATGGATTAAGTCACTTCCAAACTGATTTAAGTCACTTCTAAATTTGAGTTTAAGTATTTTCTATACTCTCCTTTTTTTTCTAGTACAATTCAAATGTGATTTATTTTTTGTTTTAAGCAAGATTAAATTGACTTAAGTCATTGTATTAATTAAACTTTTTTCTATTTTTCTATTTATTTACAGAACTAAAAATTTTTATATAGCAATTTTAAATTCTTTGTATCACCCTCAAAGTGAGGTTCAAAGAATAACTTTTTTTTTAAATTACCTCTCCTTCCAATCCCAACTTAACTTAAGTCGCTTCTCAATTTTTTCTTCTTTCTCACTAAAATGCAAACTTCACTGAAATCTTTTTACCAATTAAGATAAAATTGACATCTGGTACTACCAAACTGATTTTTACCTCGTCCCCCCCCCCCTCAATATCATAAAATATTCTCATTCTTTTTATACCATAACCATCAAACAACGCTCATCTAACTTAACTCAACTTTTCCATTTCTTCCAATTCAATTTAGTGTAAAGCCTTCCTCTAGCTCTTCTTCTTTCTTCTCCAGGATCATATAGCTACATTGACCCAGCCCATCACGTCAGAACCGTGGATTACATCGCCGACAAAAACGGCTTTCACCCAACTTTAAACTTTGCTCCATCCGACACTAAGGCCGTGTCTGAAGCCAAAGTGAAACACTTTCAACTTTACCACTCCATTGCTCAGAACCACCAGTATGGCACTCCAACCATCAACCTTCCGGTAGACTCAGCTGCAGTAGCTCATGCCAAGGAAGCTCATCTTCAACGCTACAACCAAATCGCAGCGCTACATCAAGTCCAGCCTGGATTCGTCATTGTCCCAGTTGATACGGTAGCTGTTCAAAAGAAAACCCAAAAACATTTCGATTTATACACACAGATTGCTGCTGACCATGCTAGGATCGCCGCTGAACAGGAAGCAGAAAGGGAAGAGAAGAAGAGGTTGGGTTTGGTAGTTGAAGAAGATCGAGCAGAGAAAAAAATTCTTTAGAGAATCAATGAAATAAAAACAAAATTTCATTGTATTATTTAGTATTATGTTTAATCTACGTTAATGTACACAGGTTCTGTAATTTATTGAATTATTTCGTTTATTCAGTACAACCTAAGTCTATATTTGGCATTAAGTCAGTATAATTAACCACTAGCTATCAAATTCCCACTAACTTAAGTCATATCTAAAGCTAACACTAGTTATTTACATATTTTTTCATGGTTTTAAAACTGCTTGACTAAGAAATACCCTGATTAAATCATCTTCTTGACGTATAACCTCACTTTTATTTAATTCTTATAGTAAACCTTTGGATCTCCTACAATATCAATATCGCTGTCTGCATCTGACTCCTCACTGTCTTGTAAACTCTCTAAATTTGGCTGGAGATGTGCCGGGAGTTTTGATGAGGATTGCTGAGAAACTGAGAAGTCAATAGCGCCATCTATGAAGAAATCAAAACAAATATTAATTTACCACCTGCTTTGTAATCTACACCAAATGCTTAGTTGGCATCTATGTTAAAACTGCCCTTTTATTGATTTTGTATTTAGTTGTTCTTGTTTCTTTCGAAGTAAGTATTCTCTAAAGTTAAATAGCATTCTGGTCTTTTAAGAGGTCGCTAAAGACGCCCCGACAACTTGACAGCAACTTGTCTAAGATGTCTGCTATAACTCAATTAATTAGTCGCGATCGTCGGCGGCAGCGGCAACGTCTTGGCCCAAATTGCGTTTGTGACGGCAAAAAGACCGTAAACGTCGCCATGGAGGCTGGAGGCGCCGGGCACGTAAAGGCGTATTACCAGCATTACAAGTATTATAACCCCAAGACGACAAGATATGCCAAGATGGCAACCAAAAGGTCTGGCAGATTGTGCGGGGCTTGAATGGTACATAATTCGATTCAGATTGAACTCAATTTGCTAGCTTTTCAACCCAACCGTTGAGTCTTGCGACTTGCGATGGGGTTTTATGTCTTGTGATGGGTGGTGTCAGTATGAAAAAATAAAATAACTTTTGAAAGTTGTATTTTTTATAGTATACGTTGTATTGATTAAAATGTTTCAAATATTGGTGGTATTTATTTAAACAATTAAGAAAATCTAGGCAAGATAAATAGATAAATTTGAAAGATCATGTTTAGAGGTTTTTAACTTATTTTCTAGTCACGATATATAAATTTTGTAAAAATATGAATAAAGAAAATTTAATTGGCTTTAATTTGGTTTAAAATATTTGTAATTTTCTTTAAAGAAATAAAAGTTCTTGCAAAAAATATGAACAATTGCAGTTTGAACTTTACAAAACCTAATTCTTACTTTGTAACCCTATAACTCCTTAATTATTAAAGATAGAAACTTCATTTAAAAAGCACTAAAACTAGAATTTAATTTTATTTCTAGTGTTATATATCATATATTATTTATTTTACTTTAAATTATATTTCAATGAGGTTTTCTTCAAGAAATCAAACTGTAAGATTGCTTAGTTGTATATTTTTGACATCCATATTCAACATCCTGTATTTTCCAAAAACTATACAATATTTTAATTTAATAAACGCTGTTTAATGTATAATTTAATCAGCTACTAGATTATTATGAGTATTGTTATTGTAATACGTGTCATTTAAATAATATTAGCAAAACAATAAAATGTTGCATGTTTTCTAAAAAAAACTATCCTTTATCTTTGACGTTTAATTACATTTAAACCAATCATCCTATAACCTCAAACTAAAATTATTTAAATAGCAAATTTAATCCTCTTTCTATCGACATATGACATAACTTGTTTCTTCATTTACCTTGTTGTTTATCCGTTATTTTATCCCCTTTTTCATCATGCACCTTCCTCAACTGCTTTTTATGTTTCATTCTTCTATTCTGAAACCACGTCTTGACTTGGGTTTCACTTAAAGACAATGCACTAGCCAATTCTACCCTTTCCGGTGTAGACAGATACCTCTGTGCAGCAAACCTCTTCTCCAAGCCAGTCAACTGCGGGTCACTAAAAACAGTACGAGCTTTCCGTCGGCGACAGTGCTTCAACGCATTCAGGGAGATCTCACTCGGTGAAGACCCAAACAACGCATGATGGAAAGGAATCCCTTGTGTTAAAAAATATGGATCCGTTATAGACTTATATGGAGAACCCATAAACGCTCCTAATGCACCCATGACTTGAATGTAGCCATCTTGTCCATGTGGATGGGATGTTTGGTGGTTTTGTGGGTTTCCACTAAGGGAAGAAAGACTGTGGTGTTGCGAAGGTTGCGATTGAGATGTGAGGGATCCTTGTGATGTAAGGGATGTATGGTGGTAGGAAGGTGTCAGATGGGATGGTTGGGTTGCGTTTGGAGTGTTGGGAATGCTAGAGATGCTAGGGATGAGGTTTTGTTGAAAATAAGCATAGGTTTTCGACGTTTCACGAGCGAGTCTATCAGGTTTTTCAAAACGGTCAGGTTTATCAAGAGTGGGTGTTAGGTGTTGATGTGGTTGAGGTGGTCGTGGACTAGTATCCAAAGGAGACAATGACCTTTTTTGCTTGGATTCAGAGTAAGCTTCTTCTTCTTGATCGCTTTTGTGGTAAGACAAGATATCTTCGATAAGGAATGATGTTTTATTTTGATAATTCTGTGTTAATTCCATGTCTTTCTTGTGAAAGTCTTTGATACGCAAAGGTTGATCATCAAAATGGTCCATTTTTGCTCACACCTATCCCAATTCACTTTTGAACTCTTCATAAACACAATGTCACTCTTAAATTACAAGCAATCACTTTATATTCAATTTCCAACTAA
The DNA here is from genome assembly GCA_027574925.1 of Ecitoglossa quadriceps. NCBI lineage: Eukaryota > Metazoa > Arthropoda > Insecta > Coleoptera > Staphylinidae > Ecitoglossa > Ecitoglossa quadriceps. The sequence goes on along the minus strand of JAODGC010046068.1, from coordinate 6,631 downwards.
GAAAATTGTTCAAAACAATATTTAACTATTTACTTTTAAGACAAACAATATTAACAATATTTAAATATCAATTTTACAGCCACTTTCTTTATATTAAGCTTAATTTATTGCAAAATTGTAACTTTGAACTTTTGATGTTTGTCGCTTGCTTGCATTCAACTGACTGGTATATGCAAGCATCCTGCAGAGAATCCTGCTGAGGGTAGTAATTGTAGGCCCGCCCCTTGTATGTTGCAGGGCAGTAGAAAGCAGTTTTGATATTGCACCCCGGTTCTCTTCGACGATCTCATTACTGCTACTTACAAGCCACATTCTCGTCCTTAATCCGATCATTTCGCAATGGAAACAGCAAAATGGAAGGCACCAACTCCAGGATCATGTAAAGGATAATATTGGAAATTAAAATGTTCAAATACACAACGGAAATATACATAGAAAGAAAAATAATAGTAAATTTGTAGATAATGTTAAATTTATGTCCGAAAATGTTTAATTGAAGTTTTCAGATAGTAAATATTAATATAATTTATTGTTTATCACAAAAATATTAGATTATTAAATATATTTTATTATGCTTTTTGAAAATTAATGATATCTTTATTGGTTTACATTTTATGAATAACTACATTTGACTTTTTTGTATGAACAAAAGTGAATTGCAGCAAATTCATATAAAATTTGAAAAAGGAGTTGTAATAATTGTTGAAATAATAATAATAGAAAATTATTATGTCATTTGAAAGACAAATAATTATACTTTTGTGTATTAGTTTAAAATTTAAATTTTTAATAATAATTCCTAAGTTATTAATAAATAAATGTGATGTTGTCTTGGTGAACTAAATTATTTGTTGGAAAAATGTTTTTTTTTGATTGGCCATAACAAATAAACTAATAAAGATAAATTAACAAGCTAAGCAGATTTTTATAGATAATTAGTTATACTTTTATATTATTTACGGAAATTATTTTTATCTATAATATTTCTTGAGTTATTAAGTATTAAAGTTGACGTTACAACTTTAATGTTAGCAGTTTAAACCAAAAAGTGAATATTTTTGTTTTTACTTTTAATTGTAGAATTTTTTATTTAAATTAAATAACTAATAGATAATTATCAAGCTGAGTAGTTTTTCTATACTGTATTTTTTCACTATTTAAGTTTCATCCCTTATCTTCAAAGTTATGTTATGCTGCTTTACTTTACAAACCTTAAGATTTTCTATGTTCATACAAAATAAGTTTTAATAAAGTAAGCTTATTTCAACAATGTTTTAATAAAGTTGCAATTCAGTCTACTTTTCACCCTTGCCGCCCCCTGTTAGTCACGTTTCCTCGCTAGGTATCTCGGCCTGTAATTGCTCACACAAAATGATCTAATCATGTCAATTTGCAGCCTTAATACTCTATTAAGACATGCGCTTTGAAAGCTGCGTAACATTTGTCGCTGGAGGGATGAAACGCAGAGATGGTGCAGTCGAAACTTTCTTCTAACTGAATCTACCGCATATTGCCGTCTAAATGCCCAATTTGCTTCAATACACCGGAGATTAGGGATGTAATATAACCCAGACGGAATAATACGAGCTTCCTTTCCTATTCCCTACCCTCTTTCACATGCAACCCTATGGTAGTTGTTGTCTGTCTACTCTTCCATGTTAGATCGTGATAGGTATACTGCTTGGTTGTGATTGGGTGAATGTTGAATGCGTTGGGGTAGTTTCATGACTAGAGGGTTGTGGATTGGTACAGAGTGTAAACGCCCTTTGGCGGAGAGGTAGAAGTGGCGTTGGATACAATCAGGGGATGAAATGCGCAACGATCGAGCGGCTTTATGGGGTTGTTATGGTTACTAATCTCCAGGTTAGGCGCAGGTTACCGATGGCACGCACCGGCAGGCGCGTCGCGACGCCACCCGAGCTCGATGCCACTGCCGCCGCCGGTGCGTTTTATCATCGAGATAATACGGATAAATTGGCCAGTTTGCCGCCCTCGATGCAACGCGTGAGACAGCCAATTGATTTTCTATTTGTGTCGATTGTGCTAGATTTTTTTGCGCCCTGCTATGACATTTGAGTATTTGTTAATTATTAATTGCATATCTTATAGGGATATTGTTTAGGTGTTTATGTATGAAATTTGTTGTTTATAGGTTGACAAACAAAGATGTTATCAAAGATTAAACAAATAATTGTCGAATTTGTACTTTTTTTAAATAAAAATTTATTAGCGTTAAACTAATCATTCAATATTAATATAATTTATACTAATTATAAACAAATAAATTATCTATAATATGTAGGGTTTTAAAATTACATATAAATAATAGTTTTATTGTTATAAGACTTTGAAATCAACTTATATACTCAACCAATTCTAAGCAAAGAAAAATAGAGATAACAAATAATATTTATTTTTTTAGATATAATAAATTAAACCTTTAGTCAAAACTTAATTTAATATGATTAATTAACTCTTTCTTTATATAAATGTATTTTAATATTTTTTATACTTTCATAAATAACAATGTTATTAACAATTTTATAAAAGATTGCAATTTTGTTTTCATATTTACATTTTTTTGTTAAAAAATTAATTATTCTTTAACTATCCATAGAATATTTATTGAATTAATATATTTTATTAACAAATCAATTGTTTATTATTTGTTATTTTTATAATTCAATTATCTATAATAGTTTTGTTGTTATGATGCTTTAAAAACAATGTATATAGTCAAATAAAACTAAGCAATGAATCAAACAGAAGTCATAAAATATTTATTTTTATTACTAAAGATTTGCAACTTTAAAATATGATATCATTTTATTTACTAAAATATCTCTTTATTAATATAAAATCTTTTTAATAATAGTAATATCTATATAAATAAAAAAGTTATCAATAAATTAAGAACATATTGCATTTTTTAGAAAAAAATTTTAATTCCTATAGTAAATAATTAATTGCTTAGTAATTAATCAGAAAATTGTCCTGAAATTTATAAGCTTAATAAATACATAAATTAGTAATAAGAATCATTTTACAAAATGTTGTTAGCTATCATAGTTTTATTGTTATCATGTATGAAAGTCAACTTTTATAATGAGCAATAACTCAACAATTGACATAACAGATAAAATTAATTCTTATTGACAATCAGTTGAAATTTTAACTCCAAATATAATTTTACATAATAAATTAATTCTTTGGGAATGTAACCCCGTAAAAATTTTAACAATATCGTTGCAAATAACAAAGTTATCTTCAATTAAACAAAAACTTTTATTTCTTCTTCTCAAATTAGTTTTTTCTAGTAAAAACTAAATAACAATTAAACTAAAATTATTATATTTATAACACTGACATGACCTATCAACAATTAATTACTGAACAAAACTCTCTCAACTAAATAAACCCATCTTTATTAATGCAACAATTACAACTCATTGAATTCAACCTTTATCTGTCCAATCTCAGCAAAATTAAATTTCAAGTCATAAATTTAATCCGAAATAACCTTGTATTATGCGCAATACAAGCACAATAACTTCCCTTTCATGTTACCCTCAAAAGGCACTTGATCCGTAACATCCCTTATTACATCCTACACCTATTGCATTCAATACTTCCACCCGCTTCCACCCCTATTGACACAGACTGAAATCAAAGACACGGACTGAACATACTGAAGCTAAAACATAAAGCAACAGAAAACAATTTGTTGTAATGCAATAATTGTTGTATTTAAATGAAGAATACGCATCAGTCCGCACATATTTTTCTCCTGTTATTACAGATTCCTATCTACAATCGCTCGCATGCAATATGTCACTCTTGAGCTTTCAAAAGCTTGTGGGGTAAACTTAAGTAAAGGTTACATTCATAGCAGCAACATTACGTGATTAAGTGGGTGCTGCAACATCAGTACATCGGTAGAAGAGAAAATAAATTCGTGCTCCAATGAAAATGTTGTACAACAGCGCAATTAGCGGCACAAAGCTCAGCGCGGAGCTTGATTAAGCACGTAGAGACTCTCCTCAAGTGCTGCGAAAGCTCCACGTTGCTTTAATTGGGCGTGAAATGAGGTTGTTTGGGGTACAAACATTTATCTTGATATAAATTAACTCATATTTTAATATAAACAACAACTTTCTTAGCAACAATTTCTTTAACATTCCCTAACGAACCAGCATCCCCAACCATTTCCGGTTACTCCACAGCATATTACAATTAGTTACTATGAAATTTCCCTTTCATTCCTATCTAAAATTACACAAAATTGCTCAAATCATCTTGCTGTCCATCAGACACGTGTCCTCATTTATGTACCTCTTGATGCACTCTTCAGTATGGTATTCACTCTTCCTGTGGGAGGGTGAATGAGCCCTTAACATTGTCGCGCTACTCAAAAACCTTTGTTCGCCCCACTGTGTTTTTTGACACGTACTTAGATGTTTACAAAAGCAAGTATTAACATCCCTTAAATCTTTTACGCCGCTCACCACCGCGCACAATGCGCATGGAAGCGTCAAGGGTGGATGCGGACTTAATTACGGAGGCTTTTTTTATCGGGCGTACATGGAACATACGTTGAAAGCTGATTTAAACGTCGGATTAACTTTTCAGTGTAATATTTCCAAGTAATTATGTGTTATTTTTGCAGTTATTACCAAGTAATTACTGGAAATATTAATTGGTTTTACATTAATTGATGAGAATATATTTTAGGAATATGCTGTTTGATTAGTTGTATTTCTAGCTAGGAAATTGTTGATTTATTATGAGATTTGTTTCTGAATATGTTAGAAAACATGAGAAAAAATACTGAGTTTTCATTTATAAATTACGATGGACAGAAGTATATTTAGATAAATTGATAGGTAATAATCTGTAAAGCTATTAATTCTCTTTCATTTCATATATAGATCATTATTGTACGTTAATAATTACGGAAGTTATTAACAAATATAAATCAAAAATTTGAATTTTATGAATCTGTCCTTGATGAAACATCGCAAAAGTACCGCAATTTCAATAATTATTTGCATCACTTACACAACAGCTAAACATAATCTATAATATAATGCATGTAGAACAGCTTTTCTTCTTTAAAATAAAATTTATTTTGATTTTCTCCTATTAAAATTACCATAGTTATTAATAAATAAAAACTTGCTTCTTGGATTTGTTTTGAATTTAAACTGGTGCGGTTGGGTGGAGCTTAACCACGCGGAACGGATGTGACGTCAATAAAATAGTAATGGCCGACTCGCATGTATTTCTTATGGAGGATTTACAACTTTGTTAACGACCAATCCCGTGAGTTCTCAAAGCGGAAGAAGATTAAACTGAAATATTTGAATTCAAAACTTTGTAAATGAAAAAGACGTATTAGAAACACAGTATAAATAAACCATCACAGTGAAATACGCTACATAAAAACCTGCACTATGCATTAAACATAATTGCATTCAATTTTCCACCCTTACGCGTGCTCTGTAATAAAATCATTGAGAATAATTTACTTATTAGCGAAAAATTGGTGGTAATTCAATTGAATCGAGGGTACAATCAAAGAAAACGAATGAAAAATTGAGTTATTCATGACACACGCATTCACCTCCACATTCTTATGAAAAGCACCCCACTGCTGGATATACCAAGTGTCGTGAGTACAAAGCAGTGCGCCGTAACAAGTAGCAATTAATGTGATTGTTATGTCTGAAGGAGAGGGATGTTCCACATTAAACGCGCACGCACCCTTTAATCGAATCAACCATGTTCGCGTAAATATTTTGGCCCCCTCCATTAAAAGGCGCCCGAATTGAACAACAAAGCACAGCATGTGTGGCATTGATATGTGCGCATTGATTCACTTTTCCTCCACTTGGTGAGTGACACGTGTTGGTATATTGACACACAAGGCGTGTTTATTAAGTCACGGTGAGTTGATAATTAATTTACCAACTTGCAACTTGTTGGCGACCAAAGGGTGAGTGTGAAATTGAGGGACTTGTCCGACTTGGAGGATGATTTCGTTTGGCGTAAAAGATGTTTTCTATGGTTTTCCAAAGCTTGACGATGGTTTGAAAAGAACAGCGAGAGTAACAGGTGTAGAATAGACAGCAGGAGTTGTTTTAATAAAGTTTTGTACTGAGAGATGAATGAATAAAGTAAATGAATAAAGAAAGGGAAGATTGGTACTGGATTGATCAAAGATGATGAATGTATGTTTACCAAACGACCACACGTGGCGATGTAATACAATACAAAGCACAAAGGAAAGGTATTTTCATTAAATATTTTTGTTCGAGAATTTATGATACATGACATGATGAAGTAAGAAATTTAGTATAAACTATTTGAATTCATATGAGAGGAGGTTAGTTTTTTTTTATTGTAGTTTAATTAATCATTCCAAATTTCATCTGAAACTTGGTTGAAATCATTGAAAAATGATGCAGAAAGATACTCATTTATGTTTTGGGTTCCTCACATAATTATTAGTCGAGATATTTGCAAAAAACCCAAAAATTTGACATGAGCACGTGGTTGTGACGTCAGTCATTTGTTAGCTCCACCTCCATAGACCATATTTCCTCTAACTTCTGCAATTTTCCATATTTCA
>JAODGC010046057.1:22467-33569 GCA_027574925.1 Ecitoglossa quadriceps | reverse complement strand
CGGATAAGGATTATGTTGGATAAGGAGGTGCCGCGTTTGTATTGAAATAATTAATTCCTGTTTCCATTTACTTCTGTGCATGTTTCGAGTGGCAAATATGTCGGTGGTTAAAAGGGGGCGGCCGATGTTATGGCCTATGATCGCAGTAGGTAAACTGCGCATGTCAATTAGACCTATCAATCAATTGAATGTAATTTAAGAATCTACTTCAGTTGAAAATTGATGTACTTCTGTCGGTAATGCGACTGAGGAAAGCAGCGACAACGCAGCAACAAAATCAAGGGACGCTGATTCGAATCCTGCTGAGAATATATCCTGCAATAAATATCCTCGCAGAATCCCATCTTAATAACGTCTAATAACAATGTTGCAATTGATGCAATACCATAAAGTGGAAGAGGAGTACGGTGTCTTCCGACATGAGCAACAGTACGCTCCAAAACAAATGTTGGAATTACAACCCAACTGTACTTCAATGACCTTGATTGCCAAAATGTTTAAAATTCATCGTAATCATATGACTTCGACACTTTGACTTTGGTTAAGTTCAACATGTGTATGACGGGTTGCCTTCCTTAAAAGTTGTCTTATTCGAATAATGACACCTATGACCAACTACACTATTAGAAGAAATTGTTATGGATTTTCTCACCAACAATCGTCACCTTCTTCACTTCTTTTCCTATGACATTTCATTCAATAATCATGTAGACTTTGGATTCAAGTAAATGCATTATATAAAACAAATTAAAATTCAACATGCTACAATTGTATTTTGGTGTGGAATATTATTCGTCTATCGAATTCCGCAGCACACTTATCTGCATTACATCCGCACACACATCCGCTGCATGTGGTTACCAACGATTGCCAGCAAAACTTATCGCCATCTTGTCGATGTTAAAAATGTGTTTTCCTATGATATTCATAACGCTTTTCATGCATTATTCCCACAAGTTGACTACTTAGATATTAACGAGTCTACCTACAAGTTTTGCACTAAATTCCATACATTGCTTGCATAAAATTGACATGTTGAATTCAATTTTGTAAATCATTATCAACATGTAGATAATATTAATATACCAACAAATACAACTTGTAACCATTGGTTTTCGTCCAATGTGTATATTATTGCTATTTTTTCTTTGTAATAAACGTGTGTGTTAGTTTTTTTTTCTTAATTTCTAACCTACAATATGATTTAGTTTACCCACTGGACACTAGATGATAGTCCCAGTCGTATCTAATCGTAATTTTTCATTAAAATTGTTAACTTCAACAACCATAGATGTAATTATATAACAACAGATATAGCTTGCTACTATTTAAAAAATATTAAACAACAATAAGAAAAACATCAGATAGAGATGGGTAAATTTGACGTTGAAGTCATATATAACATCTATATATAATATATTTATTGTGAGATTGTAACATTTTAAATGTGCTTGTCCCAAACAATTAAAGTTTTTAATCGTTATTTCCACAATTTATTTATTATTGCTAATGTTGCTTAATAATAAATGTAGTTTTTTTCGGTTAATTTCTAAACTAAAGTATAAATTAGTTTGGCTATTTAATACTAGGTGGTAGCTTCAGTCATGTGTTTGATTAATTTATCCTAAAAATGATAAACCTAAACAGTTATTGATTTAATAATAATAAATAAATAAATAAATATATTTTGTTTATTCTTCAAACAAAAATATTTATAGTCTCTATTATTGTAAATACAATTGGTTCTTAATTCACTAATGACAATAGCAATAATGGTTTGTTTCCAAACTACAATTTAATTTAGTTTGACCATTTAATCCTAGGGGGTAGCTTTAGTTAAATGTAATCCTAATTTTTCGTAAAAATTGTTGAATTCAACAGCCATTGAAATAATAATAATAAAAAAATAAATATATTTTGCATTTAATTGTAAAATATTAAAATGCAATTAATAACAAATTTACTATTGAATTTGTGTTTTATTCTAACCTAAAAAAATGTTAAAGTTATTAAAACAATTAGATTAATTGGATTTGCTTAAATTTGACGTTGAATTTATATCTATAATTTCAATTATTGTAAAAATATTTAGTTTTTAATTTTTATGACTTTGACAATAATATTATCAACAATGTTATATTTCTTGTTAAATTACAACATTACACAAATATCTACCACAAGCAATTAAATTAGTCAGTTGTTTTTCCCCAATTTGTAATTTGAGCATTATTACTAATTTTGTTTAGTAATAAATTTGTTTAAATATTAATAGTATTGAATATTTTAATTTGACTATTTAATACTACGCGGCGGTCTCTATCGTATCAAATCGTAACTTTTCGTAAAACTAATGACTTCAATAACCTCTAGGAACCTGTGCTGTCATTTGTCATTTGTAAACTCTCAAAATTCCTGCCACTTCCTGCTGCTTGCTTGTCACCGCTTGTTCCCCACGGCCCGCAGCACAACGGTTCCGCCGTTGCCCTGAAAACAAGAAGTTAGTCAACCCGCCCACCTGCTTGTTGATGCGGTGACGTCGTTTAGTGCATATTTCATGCTGCGATAGTCAAGCGTGTATATATTTATTTCGCGCCGCCCCCACATTGGTCATATCCATCATCAATCAACATCAAAATATCAACACTTGCTAGCCATAAACTTGTATTTGATTAAAGTGAATAAAGAATTTGCATCAAAGTGAAGGCAATGGAGGTAGCCAGTTTGCCATCATCATCCAGTGGATTGTAGCCCAGTGCTGCAACACGCCGCCCCCGCGATGGCGGCGTCAACAAATTCTTCAGCAAATGTTCCCGATGACGATGGTTCTGTTACCTCCGACACCAGCACACAGTTCGGAGGCAGTGTTGTATCCACTGTTCCAGATCGTTATGGATTTATTGGCGGTGCACAATATTCCACGGAGAAGGGCGGCGGCCCTCCACCTGATGTTGTTCTACGACGGGAACGAAAATGGTTGAGTATGCTTAAGAATTATGATTATTACATGGATAAACATTATAAGAAGATTAGAGAGAGGTGCAGAAAAGGTAAGTTGTTTGATTTGAATTCATACAAGTTTCATACTAGTTTATTAAAATTTTTTGTTTTTTAGGAATCCCAATGTCAGTAAGAGCTAGAGCTTGGGCTCATTTATGTGGAGGGGAAATGTTACGAATTAAGTTTGATGGAGTTTATCAAAAATGTTTAGCACAAGATGCAGATCCTAAAGCAATGGATGATATTAAAAAGGATTTGCATAGGCAATTTCCTTTTCATGAGATGTTTTGTTCTGAAGATAAACCTGGGTAAATATATATATATATATATCCTACATATTGAAATTGGTGTTGTTACAATCATATTTTTAGGCAAAAAGAATTAGAGAATGTTTTGCGAGCCTATGTTGTTTACAACCCAGATGTTGGTTACTGTCAAGCCCAAGGTCCAGTTGCTGCTTTCCTATTAATGCACATGCCTGCTGAGCAGGCCTTTTGGTGTCTGGTGAGCATTTGTGAGAAGTACCTGGCTAACTACTACCTACCTGCCATGGACACAGTTCAACACGATGGCCTGATGCTCCAAGCACTTTTGAAGCGCATTTGCACCCCTGCGTACAAACATCTCAAGAAGGTCGGCGCTGAGCCGATGTTCTATTGCACTGAATGGTTTCTTTGCGCATTTACAAGGACTCTTCCCTGGTCATCCTTGTTGCGCGTTTGGGATGTGTTCCTGTGTGAAGGCATCAAGGTGCTTTTTAAGGTAGCTTTGGTGATCCTCGTTGGATGTTTAGGGCATGCGAGGACCAGGAAACAGTGCGGAGACTTATGTCTTACATTGAATATATTGAGATCCCCGCCACAAGAGATCCTCGAGGAAGAGTACCTCATAGCACATGTGAATCGATTGAATCTTACCGAGGAAGACTTCATAGAAGAGGAGGTAAAGCTGCGCAGGCGGTTAAAAAAGGAGAAGGAACGAGCCGAGAAAGAGAAGACTGATGCTTCCCAGCGGTAAGGATAATATTCGCACGAAATTACTGAAGGATGATTGTAGGAAATGAATATTTTTATCACAAAAGCAGCCAAATTTAACATATTTCCACATTATCACGGAGTAATCTAGGTATTCCAATATGACTAATGACATGGTGTCAATAATCGCCGAGGACACTGACATTATCTTAAGTTTAAAACAATTTGTTGATTTGGTCGGGCGATGTTTAACTGAACGTTACTAAATATGCAGCTGTCAATTTTAATCTTAAAACCACTCTTGGCATACACGTTCAAGACAGTCTAGGTTAGTGATCTGGTTCTGAGGTGTGTTAAATGTTAAACTTCAAGACCAAGACTGGCAAAACTAATGCGTTGATTACCGTTCAAGTAGCTGTAGATTTGTGCTATATTTCCAATGTCTCCCCTTTAATTTCTTTCTAAAACTTAACGTATTTACCAAGCGCACCACAAGCAAATACTGTGTAAAACGTCCGGGTGTACATGATTGATTCCCATTTTTAAAAACAAATTAATCTATAGCAGCACGTGCAATTATACGAATACCAAGTATTATCTATTTTCCAGGGTGCTATAAGTCCCTCTTGATTAGATTAGAACATTTACAAAAGTCATTGTTTGAGAAATGTTTATATATTAGGAAAGATCCTTTGATATTTATGTGAAATTACTATGAATAGTGTGTTTACCGTTGTATATAAATCTGTTATGCTGTTGGACTGTTGTAAATGTTATTGCGTTGACAACAGTTTATGCTGCGTTTATGTTTACCTCTTAAATTTAGCGAAATTATTGTAAAGTTGTTGGGCATCCTCGAATATTGTCAAATTGAGGTGAATTGTGGGTTTAACATACATCTGTACAACAATATGAATGTTTATAAATTTGCTTTTTGTACCAATCACATTATTTGGAGTTGTAATCATAGAATGCACCATATTTACTTAACTCCTGATTAATTAATTCCACACTAAGGTGACTTTCTTTGCTGCCAATGGTAAATGAGTTAATTTCTGCTTACTCTGATATCACAAGTAGTCAAACATTACACACTTACAATTTTGGTAAATTGATTGTCACGGTAGGAGACAGCAAGGTTCTAATCAATTTTGTTAGCAAATTTCAGTACCTTGAGGTAATCCTTTACACACTAATGGCCAATGCGATATATTGATTTCTAAGATCTATTTGCGGTGTAGGGGTTCACATGAATCCCAACATTCATCCGACATGGATGCAACATCAGCACCACGTTGCAAGAACGTCACGCACGTGCTGAATGCACGAGTGCCGCGTCCCTATAAAAACGTAGAGTCCACCATCCGATAGTTAATCCTGGTCGCCCACAGCAGCAGCTCTCAACCATCCGCGTCAGCAAGTCGTCCCTTGTCAATCCAGCAGTTGAACTTGGTCCTCCACCGCAGCCAGCCCAAGAGAATCACCGCACCGCAGCACTCCATGGATGCCGCTCGCCACTGCTCAAGCTGCCCGCCGCCTACCTCACGCAGTCACCCACCGTGCCGCGACTTACACGCACAACCTCCCACAGCGGAAAAAGAAGCAATTGTATATTGCTTGTCAGGCGGCCAAAGAGTGAAAGGACAAGTACGGTGTTGGTCACACCACAAACCGTACACTCGACATACGGATACCAAAGGGAATAATGATGATTATCCATGTCAAATAATTTTCGCTATCTAGCTGCCGAGTGAATAGTGGTGGGAGGTCTTGTAGGGTACCCAACCACCTTCCAAGAACACCAAGCATATGCACCCTGCGGCTAAAAAAGGCAGAACTTTCCTTCAGGCAAGGGAGTCAGCCTTGGGAATCCACCGGAGTTGTTCTTGATCTTCCACCGCACTCAGTCCGCCACCGTACCATAACTCCCAGTGATCACCACCACGCAGCCGTCCGCCACAAAGCTTACTCAATCACAACCAGCATAACACACATGCACAACCTTCCACAGAATAATAATGATATCCTGAATTAAGGTTGATGCTGAATATCATGTTTCCACAATACTTTGACAACTTCGATGATTTTTCCTTCCTATGGAAGCAGTTTGATGTTAACTGCATGACATCCTCAAATCAATACTTAATATAAGCACCTGCAACTAACAATAGAATGACACCATCAAGTTACCCTTAAATTCGAAGATTTTTGAAAACAAATCATGTTGACATGATCATAACAAGCACTTGTAGCATCAATCGCCAGCTTATACTCAAATTTGCCCAATGGAGCCATGTGTTCTCATTGTCAATTAGCTATAATCTTCAGCAGCATAAAGCTAGAACTTGCCGCACATTTTATTTCGGGATGTTTCTACACTCTCAGGTAGAAATTCCGTTTCAGTTTATTCTATCACTGGCTACATGATTATTGCATGACTGCTTAAAATACTCGTGAATGTGTTTTACTACCTTTTATGGTTTATCGCAGTGATGTCATAACCTTTTCAGCTTCCAACTGTCCTCTGGAAGCAGCGAATAATGATTTTATCTTATCACCAGGTCATCCAGTCAGGATTTGCATTCAACAAATCCATCGTCCAGTCACCCTCTTGGCACAGCTATATTCTAGAATAGTATAATATTGATTGAAGCTATAAAACAATCAGGCAAATAACATAAATAATAGTTAGGTGCAAAGTATGCCTGCAAATTCCTATTAATTTGCTCAAGGCCATCTAGAACTTAACTCATTATGGCGTTATTTTGAAACTTCAAGGAAAGTTGATGCAGCAATTTTATCACATAAAACAGTCAAACACTAGTACATTGAACATTAACATCTTTCCAGTTACCAGCAAAACGAAAACATCAAAGTAATCAAACTGATCAACTTTATAACACTAACAAATGTAATTTAATCTAATGAAATGCAAGTTTCAACGAGAATTACACATTCTGACACTATACGAATCACTTTTATGTATATTTAACATCCAAGGCTTAACAAATGACCTGAACTGCTTTGTGCTACATTTTTGTTCTCATATTACCTTTAGAAAATAAACAATTGCTGCATGATACCTATACAACTAGGTTTACCTTTCATACACATAGGTAAAGATTAAATGTAAAGTCAACGTATGTAAACTGCGATAAAATACAAGTAGCACAAGTGAATCTATTTCATATTCTATTTATACGAGCCGATAAACACCAGGGTCGCGAGGCAATAGCATCACAATACCTAGGTTGAGCTAGGTTCGTGTAAACCGTATAAACTATCGTATATTAGTTTAAATCGAGTGTAAATCAAGTTAAGTTTGGAATTGCAGCACGCGTGTATCAATCCACAGAACAATTTGTTCATCTCCTCACTGCGGTAAACCATAAAAACACGTGAAATAAAACTGTTCCTAGCAACTATACGTTAATTCCAGGCGCTGATTGAATAAAAGAGAATCAGTATTTATATATTAGTGAAGATGGATGGTGACAAACAACTTGAAAGTATAGAAAGTATCCTGAAGAAGTTACCTGACGCTGACGCCAATGCTTTTGGAGATATTTATTACGGCAAAAATGTCTAGTGAGTTATAACTTAAGTTCGCAATGCTTGGTGCTACTTACGATTGTAAGCTTTTAATTGTATTCATTTGTTTATAGTCCACTGGAAGTATCTGGAGCAAGCATCTCCCATGCGCGTAGCCAGAATGCAGAAGTGAAGTCCTACACGTTTGGCACTTTTCCGGAGCAATTGCGCGCTGCGAGATTGGTGCGCGTTGGGATTTTCCAAAACCAAATTCCAATGGAGACTCATGCCCCCATTGAGCAAATGAGAGCTGCCATGCATAAGATGGCACATGATGCTATCACAAGTGCATTCTATGCTCATGTCAACATCTTTTGTTTTCAGGAAACTTGGAGTACGCTAAAAGCAAACGTGATCAATTATAATTATGTTCTTTATGTTTCGTTCTAGATATGCCGTTTGCTTTCTGCACAAGAGAAAAGCAACCTTGGTGTGAATATGCTGAGAGTGTTATGGAAGGAGCCACCATTAAATTTCTACAGGAAGTATAAAGAAGTGATTCATTTGTAAGTCTAAAAGGTAACTTGGTTTTAATCGGCAGTTGGCAAAACAATACAATATGGTAATCATTTCTCCAATTTTGGAACGGGACGAAGTGCATTGTGATACCATATGGAATACAGCGGTGGTTATTGATAACCATGGCGACATTTTGGGAAAACATAGAAAAAATCACATCCCACGAATTGGAGATTTCAACGAATCAACTTACTACTTTGAAGGAAATACTGGGCACCCTGTTTTTGAGGTACACATATTCCAAATGACAAATATTCTGTAATCGTAAGTGTGTAATTGCCTGCTTTCTAAGACCGAATTTGGAAAGATAGCCATCAATATCTGTTATGGACGTCACCATCCCTTAAATTGGCTCATGTTTGGATTAAACGGTGCTGAAATTGTTTTCAATCCATCTGCAACCGTTCGTATTTTGCAACACCTCATGCAATTCAATGCTTCTGTAATGTATTTTGGTCTTACTAGATTGATGGTTTGAGTGAAGCTCTCTGGGGTATTGAAGCTCGCAATGCCGCCATAGCCAATTCCTACTTCACATGTGCCATCAACCGAGTTGGTACCGAAGTATTTCAAAACGAGTTCACATCAGCCAATGGACTTCCAGCCCATAAGCACTTCGGACATTTCTATGGGTCAAGTTATATCGCTGCACCAAATGGTTCCAGGACACCAGTAAGATGATCCTATCTAAGATTTGCCCTAATTTTGCTAAACTTCTCTCATACAGGGACTAAGCCGTGTGAGCAATGGTCTCCTAATCGCCGAGATGGATCTGAACATGTGCAGACAAGTTAAGGATATGTGGGGCTTCCAGATGACACAACGTCTTGACCTCTATGCGAGGTCACTGTCAGCAGCCTGCGAACATGATTATGAAAGACAAATCATCCGCAAATAGACAAGTATACTTTATGGTATAAAACGTATAAATATAATCTAACTGTACAAAAATACAATGACGACTAATTATCACTATTCCTGGTAATTCCACACTAATAATGTAATGGTCTGCTCATGGTTGAGGTAGTTAAGTCGCCCCCTCTCAGAAACACATTCTTTCTTATCCATTTATCAGCCAACATCATAACCAAGGACATTCTCAGCAGTATAACCAAATAGCTTAAAGTCCATCTCATACAATTTGTGCAACTTCTTGATCTCCTCCAAATCTAATTGTCGGAAGTAAGTTCTCAAGCGATCGCCTGTTTTCCCTGATCGGGTCTGTGGAAATGACAATTTGGGTGCTGAGATCAAATCCAAAACGGCTTGTGTGTCCTCAGCGAACGTCTCATACTTCCCCACGAAAGTATAATCCAAATCACAAGGTCTACATAAAGAGTAAACAGACCTCCAGTGTTCGTTAGCAGACCTTGCGTCTACACCCTCAGACAGTAAGTAGTGTACAAATTCTTTAAACGTGACATTATCCCCTGCGTGCACGTCCCGTTCAGTTGCATTGCGACGATAGTGCTTTATTATATGTCGTCCGAAGATGGACTGAAAGTACTTAGCTGAGGTTTGGTTATCTTCCAATTTGTTACGGTACGCGCTAAGAAGGCGTTCGAATGGATGTCGCACAACAACAAAAAGTGTGTATGAAGATAGGATTCGTTTAAGACGGGATGTGGGAATGTCGGAGAGACGATCATGAGAATTATCGTTGTGAGCAAGTGAAGCAGGAATAGACACAACATTGGTGGCGTTGGTACGACCTGTAAGCACCATTAGAAGACGTTTCCAATTAGTACAAGCCACCTATTTAAAGACAACAGTAATTAATAAGATTCCACAAAGATGCAATGCACTTGTTTACCTTAGGAACATAACAATAAAGAAACTTATGCTTATGATCCACCAGAATATGATCCAACTCATCACTGGTGAGATCAATGCGTTGATGATGTTGTTCGCATTGCTTGGACATCACCTCCAGTCGACCAATTTGTTCCAACCATGGATGCCCCATTGTTACTGTTATCACTGCAAACACAGCAATAATAACCAAATACCAGCTCAATTTCATAATGCTTGCTGCTTTCATTATCTTCAACCATATATAACTTGATAGTTTGTACACACATCTGACTATTTTGTACACTTCTGATTAACATCAATGTTTGCGTAACTTTTTGACAAAACTTATCTGCGATTTATTCCGTACTCCGTATGTAGATACCATTTCTTTTCCATTTTTCATTATTTGTCCATCTACTTTTAAGTGGTATGTTTTCCAAATGTATTTCCAAGAGATTTTAGTCCTGCTTTTGAGACGGTTTTGTTTTAAAGAAAATGTTCGTTGGATCGCCTTCTTCAGAGCGTCCACAGTTGTACCAGCTTGAGGAATCTATAAGTTATAATGCCTGTAATGCTAAACATAAACCACATGGTTCTCACTTACAACCACATTTAATGAAGCTTCATGACTTCGCAAAACTGTAACAGTGATTGATTGTCCACGTACAACTGCAACCTGGCCATTTACCTCTTCAATTGTTACATCCAAAGGTAAATCCTTTAAGAGTGCATCTGATGCAATTAATCTCCTAAGACTACTTTCAGTGATATCCATCAACTGTTCATGACTATAACTTTCAAGTTCTTTTAACAACTCCTCACTCATACTGCAATAGAACAAAAATTATTTGCATAATATTAAACAAGTAAAAATATCAACTGAATAAACAATTTATCAATCCAGTATTAAAATTATTGATAATCAACTTACAATAATATAAAATCTATGTCAAAGCAAAGCTGGTTAATGTCTACAGACAACAAAATACTATTGAATGGTATAGTTAAATCAATGCACAGATGCAACTAGCATAAATATATACAGTTATTTTTCATAATTATGTGAAACTAGGACACATTCGCTGTCGTAGGAACATTTAAATCAATTTAAATAACCTCGGCGAGCAAACACGAGCAACGCGAAAATGATGTGTTGGGTGCTTACGTGATTGTTAGTTAGCAGTTAAGTAACATGAGTGACACGTCGATGTTAATTGCAACGGAGCG
>JAODGC010046057.1:0-22367 GCA_027574925.1 Ecitoglossa quadriceps | reverse complement strand
AACCAACAAGTTTCAATTCAAAAATCATAGGTAAATTCTAAAAATTGCACTTAATTCTTTCCATTTTAATTAAAATATTAATTTTCACTGATGTTTCATTGTTAATATTGTAAGTAATGGTTGTTTTTATGTTTTGAGAGAATTATTTCACTTTGATTTACCTGACTTCTTTCTACGGCCTTCACCACTTACCACTTTTACCACCACTTCACACACCTGAACGGATCAGCATGATCTATCAGCAATGACTTACCTCAAGAGGTAAAATAGAGTCGGGAGGTGTCTGAGCTCTCGCAGTAAACGAGAGTCGTCAGAGAACGCTGCGAGGTGAATACGGGACGCACAAGACAGTTAATAGCACGAGTGGGCGGATGTCTTTTGTTTCTTGTGTTCATCGACGGATTTATTAATTCTCTTTGTACGAAGCCCTCAAATCGTAAGTGGAATTCAACTACCACCCATAGTAAAACTACGCATGCATTAACAAGTAGTAAGTGCAGTAGGTTTTCTTGGATAAAGAGCCTTCGATGTGACATATGTGCGTGATGACGGCGCTGACCTTTTACGGTATTTGCACCGTTTTAACGATTTGCGCATTCAACAAATAAGGATACCAGTTGGTCAGAAAGGATTGCGTTGAGTGAAAGTTACCTTTAAAAAATGGGTTTAACAATAGATATAAAACTTACTAATGTAAACAATCCAATTAGAATGTAACTTTTGTGTTTCTCGTTGAGATTGAGAGAGCGAGAGAGAGATGAAAGCTGTTGTGCTCGGGGTTAAAATCACTGTTTATCCGAACATTTTATGCACGCTCAATTGCATATTACAGCATACAGTCGACACTTTATTAAAACAATGCTTCGTTGGTGTTCAGAGACAAATGTCCGTCTGATTGAATAATGTGCTGTGCAATTGCACAACGGATTCACATTAACAACGCACAAAAATCATTGAAGTACTTCAAGTAAACTTGCAGCTTTGCTTTCAATACTCCAAGTCACCAGCTGCAATATTATTTACTTTCAACTTGCTTAAACAAACGAGCTCTAGCCAATCGTTTCAATTAATTTACTGATTTTTTCAGATTCGCTATGAAGGAAATAATTGTAGCATTGGTCGTAGTGGCGCTGTGTCTCCACTCAGTGACAGCTGTCAAAGTCAAGACTAAAGATATGATGCGGAAGAGCATAGTATTCGATAAGAACACTCCAGATGTGTTCTACTGCCCCATGACAAAACCAACAGGAATTGACAAACTCATAGTAAAGTAAGTGTGCCTCAACTTGTTCAACGAATTATAATCATGTACGTTAGGTTATCTCATTGCAATGGTTCTATTGTAGAGCGCGACCTTTGAACAAACTGTGCGAACACGAAGGACGCCCCCTTCCAGCTGACTATAAAAGTGACTGTTATGAGGACATCGATGAATCCGACTTTGCCTGCAAGGAGAAATACAGGATAATGGTACAGTTGCGCAATCGCGGCTACCCTCACATTGCAGCGCTGAAGCCTAACGAACGCTAGCCAGCTGAAAGAAATTAGAGCAATTCAAGCAGTGATTACATAACGATATAACACTAATATTTGCAATTCGGTTGTGGATGCGTTAATCATTTAATCGTGCGACGTTTGTTTGTGTTTTATTCTAGCAGAAGAGGATGAAGCTCGCCGACGAGTAATACCATCTGAACAAAACAAATGACACTAGACGAATAACATTACTAACTGTATTATTTATTTATTTTAGTTAATTTCGAGTAAACTACACGTTTTTATTCAGCATGTGCATGTGACTTTTAATTTGACAGATGACAGTTGTGTCATTTACATACATAACCAATATGTAAGACAACACAAGTATCGTGGTTGGTTTGTGGATAAATGGTGATGGTTTTATATACTACCCTTCAGCATATCTTGTGTTATGATTGATATATTGCATTTTATTTAGTCGTTTAGTATATTTGTTCCTCGTTGCGTTATTTATAGTTTCGAGTAGGATTGTTTCATCCTTGTTCGCTGTTTGTATTGCCCCGTATTGCAATTTGCATGCGTCGATAACTTTCTTCTCTTATATTTGCATCGTATCTATATACTGTCTTTTATTGTTGTTGTTGTCAAAACAAAGTTGTTTGTTCATTACAAGAAGAAAGTTGGTTCGGTCAACTCGCGTTACGTCGAAAACAAGTGAGTATCGTGTATATATTCAAGTGGAGAGCTTTGAATTATGGTGTAGATATGAGGCACAATTTAGTTTAATGTTTGGAATATCTATAAAGTATTACAAGTGTTTTACTCTGACTCTAGATGAGGAAATATCCACCTGGCTCAGAGGAACCTTTTGATGGCAGTCGTCTGAAGAGGTTCCTGAATGTAGATGCTGAATATCTGGAGAAGAGGTCGCCAGCCCCATTTACCAAACTCCGGCCTCGTCTTAAGACCAAGAGTAGACTACGCGATCGTCTTATTCTACTATAACTGTTTCAACACATGTGTAAGCATTTTAATTAACAAAACTGAAATTGTAAGTAACACTCAATACTCTTAGTATAATGCAAACTAGGAGTAGAGTAGAGCTGAAGTAGGAGCTAAAATAAGGCTTTTAATGACTCGTCGATTAAAACTAACTAAGCCTTGTTTTATTTTTTATGTAATCCATTTCATTTAAAATGCAATGTTATTGATATTAATTTTTACTGCTGGCTATTACGATTCAATTTTATCAATAAACTGAATTTACTCAAATTATATATTGGGTGTAACCGCCTTGCTTGTGAGTTGGCAGATTGCAAGTTCAAATCCTGCTGACACTTCGATTGTAGTTAAAACTAAAGAGAAGTTTGTATCCTGCCGAACAGACGTCCTAGCTAATGGACAGCCAATGATGGGAGAATAAGTACGGTGAATGTTAATGCACCATGGTGGTCCTACATCTGGGATGAAGGTAATAGATTATCTTTCTATTCCATAACGTACTTATCGAATCCGTCATAACTAATCTACCCTTTGCAACTGGTCAGGTGGCGTTTGGAGTTGTGACGTCAATGTAGAATGAGTTTGCATAAATGTTGGAGTAGTAATTGTAAGAAGACCTAAGCGAATATATGTATCAAGACCTTTTTTTAAACGATGGGTTTGGGAATGCTTTTCTTTACGATAGCCACACCTACAGACTGAGGATGAGAGCCTGTGTGGGGCGGTGAAGGTACTGTAAGGGTTCACATGAATCCCTACATTCATTCGACACGGATGCAGTGTCAGCACCACCTTGCAGGAACGCCACGTACATGTCGAGCGCACAAGCTCCGCAACTCTATAAAAAGGCAAAACTTTCCTTCAGAACGGGGGTCAACCACGGGATTCCACCGCAGCAAGTTGTTCCTAACCATCCACAGCTGCCAGTTTTGCAGTTGGTTTCAGTCACACATCGCGCTCGGTCTAGGAGATCCATCCAGCGCAGTCAGATTGGGTAACCGTCACGAGTCTAGGCTTTTTCCATCATCCACAGCAATCAAGAAGCCCAGCACCGTACACAGCAGTACCTCGTGCTCGCCACCACATCGCAGTAGCCCGTGGACACCAGCACACAGCTGCTTGCCACCAAACTCACCCAGTAACCACCGTGCCTCAACTAACACGTACAACCTTCCACAGTACTACCAACCAACTTCCCATCAGGATGCTTCCCTTTTTCTGTTAACAATACAAGAATTACACACGCTAGCCACATATCCAAATTGAGAAAGTGACCTTGTCTACAACTCGCCCAAGAAGGTAATACCCACCAACCTTCCATTAGGATGCATTCCAATTTTAGGATTGGGTCCATGTTTAATGTTGATCAGTACACCTTGGAACACAAGGGTTCTATGTTTACAGCGTTTTTAGCTGAGCTGAATTTCATGCAATCCTATAGACCCAAACATGTGATTGTAACAAATACATGAAACACAAACCACACTCCATTGTACACTATGATTACACCATTGTTAAATATATTACACTAGTCACTATGATTTTCGTGATAATCTTAACAATATCTATCGTTCCCAATACATTGGGAATTCTCTTATGAACCAAGAAATGGACATCAAAATGTGTGCATCAGACTATTACATGAAGCAGGAAATCTGGTATTTACCGATATTGCCATTTTGTTATTGAAACATAAAGGTGGTGCAAGGACTGCAAATGGATTTAAACCATTAAATTGTGTAACAAGCGAAGGGCATCATTATTATGTTTTTACTCCATTGACTCAAGCTGGGTGCACATTCCACGACGACAGCGCTTATTCCATTGGTTGACGTCAACTTGATCGACACCAAGTTCCGTCACGGGGCGTAAAGCGATTCTGGTCCCTCAATGATGGCGAGGCATTTGATCCATCCAAATATGTTTTACGTCAAAAATTAGTATACTTAAACATTGCTAATAAATGATTTTAAACTTAACTTTTTCCTGTTGACAACAAGTCATACGTAATGCGCATGCGCAAACTCGTGCGACACTCAAGGTCGACAAGCGACTTCAATTCACCGTCGCCGTGGAAAAGGCATTCTGCATTAAGTGGACATTGAGGAATTTTCCAAGTATTGTAAAAATACCAACTACACGCCAACAAAATTAATGAAGCTGTGGCAACCATTGAATCATGGTGTCCAAAGTGCAAAGTCCAAGTATTTAGCAATGGTTCAATTTGTTAAATCACCAAGGGAACTTATCTCAGCGGATTTTTCTTCTTCGGTGGCCCATGTCTATGGGATTGGGTAGGTAGACGTTGTTTCAGGACTCTGTAATATCTTGGTTGACGTCTTGGATCTTCCATCGTACCAAACTAAGCACGCTTCTTTTAAGCCCACTAAGCACTTTCGTTTAAAACAGCTTGCTGATGGTGGCGTGGGCTAAACGAATGAAGCTTGTTGATTTGTTTGCTTACCAGATCCTGCATCAAACATTCAACTATTTCATTACCACAGCAACCTTTGTTGTTTCATGCCTCTGGCTGCAACAGTAGGCCATGTACAATAGTTTTGTTTGTCACAACGCCACAACGCATGGTCATAATTCATGCGTCTGTGCGGGCGCGCGTTCTAAATTCGCCGTGTTCATCATTCTCATTGTTCAATTGTGTCGAGTGAAATCAATCATGCCCAGCGTTTCATAATTAGGTACTAAGTAAACCCGCAAGCGCCGTCCATTGTTTGTACTGGTGTTGGCGACGACAACGCATTTGAGAGCCATCCATCTATTGCTATGTCTGCAATGATTTCGACTCTATTGGGCAATGCGGCACGAGTCCTTGCAAGACAGCTGAGCGCACCATTAAAGAATCGGGTGGTGCCACATGTCACCAATTGGAAGAGCCTCGACGCTGGCCGCCAGTTCTCTTTGGCGGCGCGTCTTTGTCGTCGTCGCTGGCGCACAACGCCACCTCGCCCTGCAGACTGCAAATGCAGCAAAACACGTGAACTCCCGTTTTGCTTTAAGCCGAAAAGTTGTTTGGAAAAGCGCAGGCGCAATGATTGTCCACGATTGCGCTTATGCAAGAACGAGACCTGTCGTTATGCTGATTACCAGAAATACCGAGCCGAGCTGGAGGCAAGAAAAGCGATTGAAGAAGCGCAAATGGCGCAGGTTCGCGAAGAACGTCGCCTGAAGAAATTGCTCGAGTGGCAAGCTCGACACTGTAAGGGACCGAAGAAGAAGAGGAGGTGGGACAGAAGTAAGTGTCCGAGAGATTACAGCGATAGACGACGTTAGGCCCTTTGATACGCTGGGGATTTGATTGACGTTGGGATCACATTGTACGCCTTGCTCCAGTACAACATGGATAGCGCTTGGCGGAGGCGGTGGAAACGACATTTGGGCCTCGTAAGTCACCGGAACATCTGCATTTGCATACTGGCCCATGCATGATTCGCTTACTGGAATCGCCATTTCTTGATATTGTTGCAAGATTTATGTATCGCCAACCTACAAATACACGACTTCATTAGACATTGCGGTTTTTTTCTGTTCATTTGTTACCAAACTTATTTATTGCAAGTGCCTCCGGCCAACTTCATATTGCCTAACTAGCTATGAATGATGTGTTAACTTTAGGCGTATGGCTTGTCTTGCTTTATGGCTAACTTCACAATCCAGCTGTGAGGTTATGGTCTGAACTGGAGCCACATGTTCCGATCGCGTAAGTCCGCTACCGGACATACGCATGAGCTCATTTGACGTATATTTTGAAATGTTTCGTAAATTGTTTCAACGCAGTGTACCAAAAGTGGGTCTAGATTGCAACAGCAGAAATTTTACGATTTGCAGCAGAAGCACATAAATTTTTAAGGAATAATACGAAATCAAATAATTCTTAAAAACCCAGTTTTCTCTTTGACTACCTATTTAAATTCTATCGATGTGTAATTGACTACTAGAGGGCGCATTATGTCCCGTTCTAGAATTAAATTAATTTATTATGCATTACATGGCTACTAAAAAAATGTACACGTAATAATTATTGACTGCCAGAGGGCGCACAATGTAAAATAGAGAATGTATTTTATACCAATTTCCTAATTATTTAAATCATTGAAAGTTACATGGAATGAAAGAATAACTTTTCATCTATTAGCTGCCTTTAAGAAACTTTTTTTACAATTAGCACGTGCACAAAGAGCACTATTTTGTTGAACAATTCAAAATATTTAATTGCATTGTTTTTATTTTTTCATTTTTTTGATCGCAAGCTTATAATTTAAACTGATAACAAATCGCGTCTATCACATGAACAACAAAAATGGCTAAGTTTGCTCCGCTGCAGAATTCTTCTTATGGCTCCCATATGTTTAACATGTCAATGTGTCACTATAAAAAAATGTTCATTCTGAAAGTTATTGCCAATCTGGTCGTGGGACAAAATGGAAAACACGCTTCAAGAGTTAACGACGAGTTTCACTTCCTGCGCAATTATTTTTGTACCATACATAATTAACAAATCTAATCTAAAGAAGCACTCACCATTTTCTTGAATTTGCATTATTTTATGCTTCATCCTAGTATCACTTAAACACTAAGTAATACAGTCTAAGAAATATATTTGATTTCAGGCCACACAAACCTCTGTGTTTGTATTTGAATGTCGAACTAAAATTGGCATGCGTGGAATGGTCGCCTTTGTCAAAGGAAAGCTATATATTTGGGTCGCACTCATTACTCTTCTCTCATAAATTCCACGCATACCAACGTTAGTTCCACAGTCCAGTATTGAAACACAACACACACGAGGAGTTGCTCCGCGTGGTTTAACTCAATTGAATTAATAATAATATGCTTATAATATTTTTAGTAATTGTGACAGGTTTTACACTATGTCAAACTAAGAATTTTATGTAAGCACAAATTTGATATTAATAACATAATTAAATTATTACAGCACTTAGTTTCCAGATGGCACTGTTTTTATTTCAATATTCTAGGACTCCTAAATATCAATCAACTGTCAACAGCAGTGTGGCAGTGTGGCAGCGTTGCTCTTCGACCTGCCCGAAATTAGAGTCGCTTTACAAACTCCTCCAGTACTAGGCTGTGTAAACCCTTATGGGACAGATTTGTTACCTAGGGTAGCATTAGCCGCTTATCAAAGAATTTCTCGCTTACCACAAAGAAAAACAAATATCAGGGTAGCATCACGGCAACGATAGACTGAACGTCTGCGCGGGAGACTTTTGCGCATTGCACGTCTGTCATTGAATATTCGTGCATCTTCCTACGTATTCTCAGGGTCCTTGAGGATCTGCAAGGACCTGGAGGATTACATGGACAGCGCGTTGTACATGAAGTTGTGTTCAGCTGCATATCAACGTTTTCGGCGCTATCACCGAAATGTCCGAGTAGGAAAAAGCAAGCGT
Source organism: Ecitoglossa quadriceps (assembly GCA_027574925.1). Classification (NCBI taxonomy): domain Eukaryota; kingdom Metazoa; phylum Arthropoda; class Insecta; order Coleoptera; family Staphylinidae; genus Ecitoglossa; species Ecitoglossa quadriceps. The sequence continues at coordinate 14,460 of JAODGC010046057.1, read as the reverse complement.
CGGACATTGTGTATTATTACGAGGTAACTCACGCTCGGACAAGAGATGGACCACCACCGTCGATGATTCTCACGCGCTCGCATGCTACCCGGAGAAAATAAAGAAGATGAAAGTGAATACCACCACTTTTTGAAGATTAACTGGAAAGTATATTTTTTATAACCACAATTATTTTAGTGGAACACGCAACACGTCCTGGATTATTAGAAACAGCAAAGTTTCTGTATTTTATGGGTCGGCTATTTAATTCTTGTAACGGCGGCCCTGGTCAATCAATCAACGAACCCCTCCGTCAACCCGTCACCGAAAGTAGTCCTCAGCACGAACTTTGCAAATATGCCTTGAAGCTCTTGAAGACATCACAGTTTGACTCAAGATCAGCTCGTCCACCAAGCTTGTTTAATTGGGCTGCAACAATTGGTGTGGTGAAGATCCTTATGGTGAATTTATTTGCCATGGAATTTAAGTCTATCAATATGTGTAACTTTAACCAGGATCCCTTGGAAAATTTCTTTGGTCAAATTAGAAGTCCTGGAGTGAGGAAGGTGAATCCTGATGCAAGGTGCTTCCAATACTCATACAAGCCCATATTGATTACAGGTTTTGCAGGGGTCCACTCACCAACAGCCAACTGCGAGGAGGATGATGGGGAGGCTATTTTATGTTCCCTATTTCATGATGTGGACCTGGAATCCACCCCCAATGAAGACCATATGGAATGTTTCTCTGATGAGATTTATGATATTACAACATTTCCTGTTCCTCCATTGAGGGAGAATTATGATGATTTTTATCACAATTTGAAGAGGTTACCTCTTAATATGATGGCATATGATACATGTTGCACAGTCATCACCATTGAAGATCACATGTACTGGTCTGTTTCAAAATTTATTTAATACTTTGTGTTTAATTGGGGAGCACTTTATTCCTCATATAATTTTGAAGAGCCAATAGAATGTTGCCAGAACCATGAAATTAATTATTGTACAGATTATCAATAACCATATCAATTCGTGTCTGGAACACTGAGTAGCGATTGTCTTCGATTCCTTTTGTAAGCCACCTGTATGTGAATTATTACATCGCTGCACGGAACACTGAGGTGAAGGACGCCCAGGATCGATGACTTTATCTACCACCGATGAATAAAGACAACTACTCGCAGGCAGAGGATACCGCAGATGAGGATTAACAATGTGAGGGAGCTACAGAATCTATCCAAACAGCAGTCACTTGGGAGAATATATGTTGGTGACACAGCGACCTCTTGCTTCGGGTAGCTGTTTGCACAGCGCCAACTACGCCGGTGATTTCAACACAGTTTTCCACATGAATTAAACCTGTTGGTCATTGAACGATCTGTCTAGGCATATACTAATTTGTCCCATATAATTGTTTTACAATAGGGGCATTGTGAAGATATGCCTTGTTCTGAGACTTGGTCCATGTCATATTCTTGAAGTAGGCAAGCTTTTGACCTGCCTTTTACTGCTGCATTCACAATTCTTCAGGAAGAGTAGCAGTGAATGCGAGCGGGATGAATGTATGTAAGGCTTTCCTTTGGCAAAGGTAAGCATTCCACGCATACCAATACTGAAACGCAAAATACATGGGGGTTTGCGCAGCCCGGCGCAGCCTGACAATAAGTCCCCAGACATCTGTTTGCAATACCCTGTTCAAAAGGACGTCCGTGTTTGCACTCGCTGTTTGTGCCAGATTTGTAAAATTTACCCGAAATGCTTGGAACCATAGCGTTTTAATTGTCTTCCTTTCTATAAAAACAATTAAATCAATGAGCAAATAAAATTAATAAGAACATGTTTTAGCACAAAATATACATTTTACCGGTTTTTTGCATAATGTACTCTACGTTTTGGAAATAAATTAATTTATTTATTTAGAATGTCTACTATATCTATGCGAAATTTAATTATGGAAATTTTGAAGCGTGTACAAAGATTATAATTCCGGTCTAATGTTCATCTGTGCCAACCTCACTCCATTTGCATTCAGCACATATATTGTGCAGAAATCCAAAATTCTTACTTCTAGGTGATTTCTCGCAACGTATAGCAAGCAAAACTACAACAGTGACCATTAATTTAATAAGAAATTTAACATGTTCAGAAGAATAAGCAAGAAGATATTTTTGCAGACAAGTTATCAGAATATTGTTAAAATTCCTACTTGTTATTTGAGTAATGCAAAAGGTGATGAAGTACAAATTCCTGTACCATGGGGCCATGTTGCAGGAAAATGGTGGGGCCCAAAAGACAAACAACCCATACTTACATTTCATGGATGGCAGGTATTTACTATGAATACTTGTAATTGAATTTAGTTAACTAAGCATGTTATTAGGACAACTGTGGAAGTTTTAGTTTATTACTACCAATGCTACCAAAGCACTATAGTTTTTTAGCATTAGACTTTCCTGGCCATGGACTAAGTTCGAAAATACCTCCAGGGATATACTACCACAGTATGAATGGTGTAATGCTCATACGCAGACTACAAGCATATTTTAATATGAAAAAAATCAGTCTAATAGGACACTCTCTTGGTGCAATTACAAGTTACACTTATGGAGGATTCTATCCAGAGTCAGTTAATTTCATGATATGTATTGATGGTTTAATGCCATTGATGAATCCAAAGAAACTAAGCATTGTTCCTGAGAGTATTGATAAATTTCTCAAGTATGACTCATATGTAGTGAGCAATTTATCTGGAAAGGTTGAACCTCCAACATATTCAATGGAAACCATGATTGAAATACTCCACAAAGGAACAAGAGGTTCAATTGATAAAGATAAGTGCAAATATATTATTGAACGTAATGTGAAGAAGTCTAAATTGAAGCCAGGATTATTCTACTTTGATCGTGACCCGCGATTAAAGTCAGGACCATTATTAAATTGGTCTAAGGAGAACCTTATAGATCATGCCTTACGAGTTAACTTTCCACTTTTGGCAACTAAAGCAGATGAATCTCCAGTGAGTAGCAATCATCAACTAATTACTGAGATTTGGCAGTATATCGCAAAGAATAATACTAATGCCGAGTTTCACAAAGTAAAAGGAAAACACCATGGTCATCTAAACAATCCTGAATTATATGCTGATATTATTACTCGTTTTATTGAGAAGAATGCAAAACAAAATGAGGATATTGATACCAAAGTCTTTGAAAGCATTAAGTATGTTGAATAGTTATTTAATGTTAATTTTTGAGATGTAATATAAATGGGTTATTGCATTAAGTTAATTTTACTTTAATACTTGGTATCTTAATGTTTTGAGAACGTTTTGAGCATGTTGTCTTCTTCAGTTTATTTTGTGGACGCATGTTTAACATGGTATTTAATAAAATGTCTAGAGAAACCTTCATTTTAAGTAATCAATTTGTTACGTCACATACTTTACAGATGGCACTGTTTCTATGTTGAGATTCTAGGGTCCCTAGAGATCAATCAGCTGTCAACAGCGGAACTTCTCTGCGGCCTGGTTAAGCTGCTCGAATTTCGATTGCAGTTCACAAACTCTTGCAGCAAAATGAGTTTCCAGGCAACTGTTTACAATGCCCTCTTCAGAAGATCATCCGGGTTTGCACTCGTGATTTGTGCCTCTGCATTCTTCTTTGAACGGACTTTCGAGCTAAGTTCTGAAGCTTTCTTCAAAAACTACAATAAAGGAGTGAGTTATATAACCTTTAAACAAGGCACAAATTCTAATTTGTTCATTTCAGAAACTCTTTGAGGATATCAAGAGTGGAGAATAAATAGGTCTACAAATACTAGCCAATCTATTTATAAATGTCTGAGATGCAGACAGAATAATACCACAATGTAGAAATCAATAAATTGTTAATAGAACTTCATCTTAAACATGTTTTACTTATTCACTAGTTTCCCATGGTTTTTCTGGTCTCAGTTGATCCCATGGTCTTGGTTTCTTGTATTGCTCTGCCTCTTGCAAAAGAATACCATTTTCTTGAAGTGTTCTCAGAAACTGAGCTATTCTGCCATCTTTATTGGCAGGTACAATGTCTGATTTAATTTCAGTTATGCCAAATTCCATACACCTTTGAGCCAGCACTCTTGCTAAATTAATGTAGGCTGAAGTATCATTGTATCTGTAGAGCTGTTTCTTTATGGGCCATTCCTGTGTTGACGCTGATATTATCTCGCCATTTTCAAAGTGTATAACTGAAGCTTTTACATATCGTAATGTCATCTCCAAATTTAATCTAGAAAACCACCAAAATTAGGGCATATTCTAATTAATTGCAACATAAATCAACTTGTGCCAGTAGTTCCTGCCAGGTTTCTCAAGGTGATATCCATCTGGTTTGTAGGCAATTCGTAACTTTTCTAAGTTGCGTGGATTGCGGTTGGTGAATATTGATTTAACTTGGTTGTTGGAAATATTTGTGCTGCCACAACGAATTTGCTTTATTAGGCAAGCAAATGGTGATAGTTTTGTATAAAATATTGAAGATGAATACATATTTATCGTGTTTATGGTCAAATCTTGAAAAATTAAATTTCTTTGAGGTTAACAACTGGAAATATATTGAAGTTGGTATTACTAGTTTCTATGGTTATTTTTCTTTTATGTAAGTTGGTGCTTACTCGTAAAAGATCGGAAAATTCCGTTTTTTTTACCAAACCATTACCACCTGCAAAATTTAAAGGTAAATGGTGAATATTTCAATAAATTTAGTATTTTATTATTAAAAACAATATAGACTTATTTCTATGCAAGGCGTTTACGTGTAACCTTCAAGAATTTAGGGAAATTCAACGAAAAGTGACCGCTAAAAAGGCGCAGCCATTCTGTTCGTTTCAAGGTTACATGGGAAGCGTTCGTCAGTCATGTTCGTCCATGTCGCTGGACATGCAGTGTTAGTGTGGTGCACGCGCCGGTAAGCTGGGCGTTGGTGTATTGTGTGCGCGCGCGTAGTCGTCGCGCCGTTGCGCGGTTAGGAGGTGATCGCTGAGAAGCAGACGCGTCCGTCGCAACGATCGCAATCCCTGAATATCCAGGCGATCTCGGTGCATCGCGTCCAATCGCCATTTGCTGCTTGTCGAGATGGCCGAGGCGGACAAAACTAGTCTGAACATCGACAGTATTATTTCGCGGTTGTTGGAAGGTAATGGAAATAGCGCTTGGATTGAAAATCGGCGACTCGTCCTCCATGACGGTCGTGTGTGTATTGGTGTTTGTGTTGCAGTGTGCGTACCAAAAATGCTTTGCTGATAATGTTTATTAGGGCGATATTGTTTCTATATCATATTGTTAAAGTGCTATACTAGTGTGGCATCTGTTGTGGGCGTCCAACGAATTGGATAAATTATGTGCGGGATTAGAAAAATGGCGTCTTGTTGTGCGATGCGCTGGTGTTCAGTGGATTCAATGTCAAATGTAAATGCTCAGTACTAAATTAACTGTGTTTGCAGTGCGGAGCGCCCGACCTGGTAAGAACGTCCAACTCACTGAGAACGAGATTCGTGGGCTGTGCATCAAATCCCGAGAAATCTTCCTCAGCCAGCCGGTGCTACTAGAATTGGAGGCACCGCTTAAAATATGCGGTATGTTATCAGCATACAGAAACAAGTTGGCTGGTAATTATGATAATGACTAAAACATAAACAATTTAAGGTGATATCCATGGGCAATATTACGATCTTCTTCGCTTGTTTGAGTATGGCGGGTTCCCGCCAGAGTCAAACTACCTCTTTCTCGGCGACTACGTTGACCGTGGAAAGCAATCGCTTGAGACAATATGCCTGCTGCTCGCGTACAAAATCAAATACCCCGAGAACTTCTTCCTGCTGCGTGGTAATCACGAATGTGCATCCATCAATCGTATCTACGGATTCTACGATGAGTGCAAGCGGCGGTACAATATCAAGTTGTGGAAGACCTTTACAGACTGCTTTAATTGTCTACCAGTGGCTGCTATTGTTGATGAGAAAATTTTCTGTTGTCATGGAGGTAAATATGGCTAGAAGTAATAGCATAGCCGGCATATTAGTTGACTTGACCGAATATATATTTTTTAGGATTGAGTCCGGACTTGCAAAGTATGGAGCAAATCCGGCGGTTAATGCGGCCTACAGACGTCCCTGACCAGGGCTTGCTCTGTGACCTGCTGTGGTCAGACCCAGATAAGGACACAATGGGCTGGGGAGAGAATGACCGTGGTGTGAGCTTTACTTTCGGCGCTGAGGTCGTCGGCAAGTTCCTCACCAAGCATGACTTTGATCTTATTTGTCGTGCGCATCAAGTCGTGGAGGACGGTTACGAATTCTTCGCCAAGCGACAGTTGGTTACACTCTTCAGTGCTCCCAATTATTGCGGTATGTATCACTATCGCATGTATAATTCTCGCAAGCATGTACTAAACGCACTAAATTATATAGGTGAGTTTGACAACGCCGGTGCAATGATGTCAGTGGACGAAACACTGATGTGCAGCTTCCAGATTCTGAAACCAGCTGACAAGCGGAAGTTCCAATATGGTGGCCTGAATGCCGGCAGGCCGGTGACGCCGCCGCGCGCCGCTCCGAATAAGAACAAGAAGAAGTGAGCATCTACGGGCGTTGGTTAAAACAAAGAAGAAGAAATCACATTCATAATTTTAATTAATAGCTAGCCGAAGGATCTGTCGGGCTGGCGGTATACTGACGACCCGCCAACAACGCAACAAAACATTCTAGACATCAATTGCGTGGCATGTGTGCGTATTGTTATCACCCAACTTCATCTATTAGCCCCATGCGCCACTCAACGTTTCTGACATCTTTTCATTACTGCTATCGAACGGTGGCAATGATGCTGTACGCGAAATCATCTCAACGACATTTTATCATGATTTTCTTATTTAAGCGCTAATATTACAACTAATCTTATTCGGAGCGAGATTTATTGGACGACGCATTCGGTTTTATTTCGTTAAATTGTACTGTATTATTTTTGTTTGGCGTTTTTAACGTTATTGATCACATGTTTAAATAAATTTAGTATATCTAATTTAACGAAAGGAAACCCAAAAGCTATTTTTAAAACTATTCCGTCTATCAAAGATGAGAATCTATTGAAGAACATAGGACAATTTTCACCGACGCCAAATACGTTGGCGTAAATCTAGAATTCCGTGCATTCAATTATATGGCAAGGTTCCTTTCATATTTATTTCCGGAATTAATCGTAACAGATGTAAATATTCCTTGTAACCTCTTATTTGCTACGCGTACCATCTTAATATCCGCCCTTAATTAAGATTTGCATGTTCTACGTTGTACATTTAAGTTTACTTCTGTAGTTCATTATGTTTAGTTGTACTACGTTTTAACAAGATTAATGAACGAGAATATATTATTTACAATAAGTTTCTAATTTTCGCTCATTTCGAATTTGAGGACACTGAGTGTAACATAGAACTCAAAACTTCCAAAATATAGGTAGGTTAAGTAATAATTAGCATACTGGTTGTAAGGAGATGTAATTAATTCTTGGCTGATGATGGTTGACCATGAATATGCGGTGCTAATTATGGAGTTAAAAATGTGCACAAAGGATTGTCAATGTAGCAGCATGCGCATTCGCCGATTGATTGGCGGTTGGTCTGGGCGAATTAACAATAAGCAGGATTAACACTGATAGACAATTGATAATGATAGAATGTACGTACCATTATTATCATAACCGTAGTAGGATAAGTACGTTAAGATAAGGTAATAAAGCGTTTATAATTACTAACGATTTACCTTTTGATTTGCGACAACATTCGAAAGCCCTCCTATAGATTGCTGGGCCACTGAGGGTGTTACTTCTAAGCTAGAAATTTCTTAATACTGGTGGTGGTGGCAATAGAGTAATGCTCCACAGCCGGGTAAAAATATTAAAGTGTGACTGCTGATGGTCTGGAAACGGAAGTACAGGGAAAAACGTTAAGAGTAAGCTGGTATATGACTTAGCGATAAATATCCGAAAAAAACTGCAACGTCACCTCACCTTAAGACTTAACTTAATAAATAAGCTTATTTATGCCTAACACAGTGGAACTTAAAATTTTATACTTTATAATAATGGAAATTCTTAAAAAAACAATTGATAATTACTAATAGAATCTGCATTAAAATACTAGGTATCTATATATGTGTCTAATAGATGTCGCAGTTATATTTTCAATTAATTTCTTAATATCCAGCATGTACATTCAAATAAACTGTACGCACAAGCATTTTACATTATTTAACGTTATTATTTATTGTTTTAAAATTTTAATTATCTATAATTTACTTAACTTTTAAAATTGAAATTAAAAAAATAGATAAGTATTAATGGAATCTGCATTAAATTACTTGATATATATATATGTATATGCCTTATAGATGTCGCACTTATATTTTTCAATTAATTTCTTAATATTTAACATGTACATTTAAATAAACTGTATGCACAAGCATTTTACATTATTTTACGTAATTATTTATTGCTGTAAAAACTTATAAAAATTATGATAAGTTTTAGACGATTATGGAATATTTTGAGATGAAGTATGACCTCTGCCAGAAATTAACTGTCATCAGTTGCCATTCAAGCGTCATTCCGCGGGGAGCGTTGCAGTCTGCAGTCTTTTCCTAGCTCAAAACACAAGAGGAGACTCAACGTACATTAATTCGGAAAATGCGATCTGAATCCAGTCGGGGCTGGCTAAGAAAGGATCTTGCAGAATAAGATCAAAAGCAAATGGTGTTACCGCGTGTGTGCAGTCTTCCAACTTCTAGCAACTTCCAACAACTTTATGCAAAATGCATACCTAAGCCAACATCAAATAAAAGGAGCAAATAAACACAATACAATAAGTTGTTGAGAAAGCAGGTATTTTATTACCTAATTGCTTGTGGGGAGGTTTATTATAGAGAAAATGATCTGAACTGTAGATAGTTTAAAGTATAGAAATTTACATCTAATTACTCTATTCTTCTATATCAATTTGTTGATTTCATTTGTAGGATTTGACTAAATATGGCTACAAACTTAAGTCTGGAGTCTCCTTTGGGAGAATCACCAGCAAGTAGCAATGTGATGTGGCAAGAATTTTGCGAACGGCATGCACAGGCAGCTGCACAGGATTTTTCCAAATCATGTCTGCAGTTTATTGCAATGAACTTAAATGAAAATGCTAGAGCAGCCTTGACACATAAAGACTTCCTACGTAAATTCTTGGATGTCTTTACAGAACGGTTTGAGATTGACTACTGTCAGAGGAGGTTACAAGTACAGAAAATTACAAATGGTAGTGGACGACACAGTGACAATGAGGGGAATAGTGATGATGAGGGTGGAAGCCCTAAATTGCCACATAAACCATTTTTTAGAAGGTATTGAAGATGATTATTTATTTGCATAGGCCAGATGAAGCAGATCTAAGCATAGTTGAACATTTCAGATTAAGCTTTAAAATGCTACGAAAGGGTAAGGAACTTTTTCATAAGCAACACTCAGATGAAGTGGAGTTGGCATCATCTAGTAGTGCAACTACATCAAACAGTAGAACCAAACTAGCTAAGATTGTGGTTGAATGCAGAAAAGAAGGTATTGTAAATTATTCGACGCCGGAGAGTTTAGACCAGCCTGGAGGACCCGCTAAATGGGAGAAGTGCCGACTAGCATTGGTGAAAGCAGTTGGTGGATATATGCTGGAGTTTTATTCACCGCCAAAGAGTACTAAGGTATTTTGCAATTAAGCATAGGAAAAAAAGTGAACTTTGACTAGTTTTGCCTGATATTTTAGCCTCGCAGTGGAGTATTTTGCGCGTTAATAACGGAAGCACGAGAAACAACAGCATTGGAAATGCCAGATCATGAAAACACATTTGTGTTAAAAGCGGGGAACAGTATCGAATTTGTAATTGAAGCTCATGACACAGATGATATGAGGTATTACTTTGTGTTATTTGCTTTTGGATTGTTTCTTGTACATTTATTTGCAGGTCTTGGTTAGCAACAATCAAATATTGTATAAGATCCGCACCAGGTTGTGATACTCCTGATGGAGTTAGTGGCACTAAGTCGGATTACCACGGCGATGCGCCTGAGCTTCCGCCTCGTCATACTGCCTCTGGGCGGGCAGCAGGTGACCGGTTATCATCGAGTAGCAATTTTGAAATTTGCACTCAAGGTAATAAAAGCAAGAAAGTGCTGAATCCAATTAATGTCTGCTTACTTTCGACGCGTAGATACAGATGTTATTGGTCAGAATTTAAAGAAAGAGTTATGGTTCCACGGTACTTTGGGTCGTGCGGAGGCAGCGCAGCTAGTCCTACACGACGGCGCGGCCGCTCATGGTCTTTTTCTAGTCCGACAAAGCGAAACTCGCACCGGCGAGTTTGTTCTAACGTTCAATTTCCAAGTACGTATTGATTTATTTCTAATCTTCTTATATAGTGTGTGCTGAAACATTGTAAATTCATCTATCATGATTGCTTTTAGGGTAGAGCAAAGCATCTTCGTATGACGATCAACGAGCAAGGACAATGTCGAGTACAGCATTTTTGGTTCCAAACCATTTACGAAATGCTCGAACACTTCCGCCAACAGCCAATCCCGTTGGAAAGCGGTGGAAACTCCGATGTGACGTTGACGGATTATGTAGTCAATGCTGGCGCTCGCGCACAATTACAGAATTCTATGTCACGCCAGCATGCCGCTTCCAGTACACAGCAAGTTACAGCAGCATGGTCGTCCTCTTCAGCTCCGATTGCCTCAGCAGCACCTCCTGCCAACGGTGGAGCACACTCACCACCACTGGAGGTGCCCGTCATTGAGCGACGGCCACCACCTCTACCCGAAACCCAACACGTGAGATGAAAACAAAACACACGCTAGAACATAAAACGAGAGCAGAAATTATACAGAAAACAAAGCCATTCTGTTAGAAATATCAAACATGGAAAGTCAATAATTTTTGGTTTCTGTTTAATTTGGACTTTGGTCAAAGATGAGTTTCTTGTGTTCATTCATCATGCAACTGATGATTTCAATTCAAAGTAGTATACGGCGTATTTAATATAAGTTGATTTAAATGTAAAATATTCAAGGAAAACTATCGACCAGTGTGTGGAACTCATGTGGCTGATTCAGTTTACGTTCATTAATTTAATTTTTGTGATGACTTGAAGAATGCTTTATTTTGTACATACTTGGCGCAACTGTTTGTTTAGCGCAGCTGAATATTTATTAATTTTTAGTTCGTAGGAGGCGTTTGTGGATGAAAATGAAAGCTTTCACGCAAATTTGATTTCCTCAGGTAGAGACATAACGGATAAAACTAGTTTATCTGAAAAAGGTACGGTGTTTAACGCAATTGAAAGCTTTCGTTTTGTGTGCTTGCTCAAAAAACTGATCAAGATAAAATCAGATATATAAAAACAAGGATAATACATTAATAAAACTACTTTAGTGTTTGTTTTTCTTTCGTTAATTTTCTATCTTTCACTCTTACTCTCATACCATTCACTGTATCCACTTGTGTCGTTTCCTTATTGGTTCATTACCTCTTGGCTAATCGCTGATGCCTTATTTAATCGATCCACTGCCAGGCTGCTAATGGTTAAAACGTATCATCTGTTGTGTTGTATGTTATCCAGGCGGATTGTAGTTGTTGCTTGGCATGTCTCCCAATTGTTTGATGTTTTCTTTGCTTTCAGATTCAAACGCATGGGGGTAGTGTACGCACGCAGGAAACCACCCTAGAGCAAATCAATGATGCAACCAATAGGGCTATTGATAACCAGTACAGCTTTGTTTGAGGTAGACGCAAGCTACATACAACATGACATCTGCTTGTGTGAATCGTGTGTAAAGTGGTTTCCACTGGCGAGTGGAAGCTTCGTGTACGCCGTATGAATCTTAAATATCTTGTTCCTGTATACAGAAAATATAAGTGAATAAACATTGTTGAACGCATAGCCAAGTGATGGTTTGTTTACTCTTATGAGGTAGTATCTTCCTGTGTCGCGTCTCGGTTGAGCTGAGGTAGCTGGGTTCATTGTTGTTGTCAGCGTTGGTCCGCAAGGTCGGAGTAGATAACCGGAAGTTGCTTTGTAAATATTTGCAACCTGCGTAGGGCATTTCATCGTACTGCATTATAGTAATATTGTATGTGAAACCGATTCTATTTTGGGAGTTTCATCTCTGTGCGACTTGGGTAATGGTGGTTTGGTCTTGAGTATGGTTCAGGCCATGTTTCCTGGAGGTCCGGGCGATGATCATGGCAATAAATGTCGAGTCGTGACATCCGGTGTGAATTAATATGCATGGTGCTGGTATTCCTCTCACTCACTTGATGGTCTTCCATTTCCAAAAGGTCCTAAAATACCTGCACATTCAAGAAACAACAAGAAAGTTTTCTATGACCCGTGGAGGTCAAAGATTATATTTTACTGCGTTATTTCTTTAATTCTGAAGAGGTTGTACGAATTTAAATTTGTCATCAATTTACTCACGAGTTGGCAGATCAAGGGTTGAAATCCTGCTAGCACCTCCCTTGGGTTATTATTACCAAAGAAACATCCTGCTACTGGGAGGCCATTGAGTAGACGACAACGGTGTCGGTTTATGACCATCATGGGTAACAGTTCGTTCACAACGATACGCCACGAAAGTTATGGGAATAAAGGGCGAGGGCTAATCCATAATTTTATTTAAATATTTAATCCAATAATAATAACAAAAGATAGCAACAGCAGAAGCAAAATCTTACACTATACATTTTCAGAAAACTTACTACATCCTCGCAGACTTATGAATTTATTTGGTTGAATTATTCCTTTCTTTCTTGGGTTTTCCTAAAATCTCCTTGACTGGACAAAAGCGTCTAGTATGTCTAGTTTAATTGTATATTAAGAAAATCTAATTGAAGTTGAATGTAGTAGGTACGTTTTATATAAGCTAGAATAAGATAATTAGTTTGCTCGATTACAATCACCCAGCCACCTCTGAAGTATACCATGATGTTATGCCACTACTAATTGAGGTTAGAACATGTGGTCCTCAAGCACTTGCTAGTACTAGACCTCTCCGATAGTGCAATGCTCGTGCTGTTGGTTGCCTATCGTATTTATCTAACAATATATAAGTTCGGAATTTTGAAGTTTAATTCGATATTTAGGCTTTTTTTAATTGAAAATGATACAGTATGTGAAAGATGAATGAATATGTGTTATTATCTTAATTTGTATAGTTGAAACATGCCGTATATACAAAGCCATAAATTCTAACAAAGTGCTAAATGTACTAAATTGCTACTTTTCGCCTAAAAAACAAATCAAGTCTTTTTAAGTCTTATTTATCATAAGAGCATGATGAAGGGCAGTTTAGCCTAGTTTTCTCAGTATGTTCATAGTTAGGCCTTAAATCATATTACACGACCAACAGTCTGACTTAAGACAGCTCAGTAGTGTAGAACGATGCTAACTGACGCTGGTAAGTCTGTCAAAACGCCGTTGAGTTATTGTCTATGACTAAGCAAAGTGGCAGTAAACGCATTTATTTTATTGTGATAAAATATTTTATGCTTCTGTTGGCTATCTTTTATTCTACTTATTATACTTTATATTCCTAACCCTTAAAACTTCTGAACTCGCGCTACACTAACTCTCTCCTCTCCACGTGGTATCCTAACCTCTTCACACTCTCTCTCTACCGCGACCATACCCTCTTCCTCTCCGACTCTGACTGCCCCTTTCACTGGTTCTTCCTGCTAGGCTTGCCATTCCGCACGACCTCTCTTTTTTATTAGACAAACTATTACCTAAACATAATACAAAATCTTCTATACTTCCAAAATGCCGAAATGCCCAAAAACTGTCCCTAATCTGATCCATCCAAATGTGCTCTTCGTAAGAAATTAGTATACTTAACCGTTGCTAGTAAATTATTGTAAATTATGATTGTTGAAATCAAATCAATATTATTAATGTCACACTATCCGTGCCATTGTCGTATGCCCTATGCGTAAATTCGTTCGACATCTCGTGCGATACTCAAGGCATGCGACTTTGTTAAGCCCGCTGAATACAAATATAATCCGACGTTAACTCGCCGTCGCCGCGGAATACGCCACATAAATGATCTCTGTTATATGTAGTAGTAGTGCAATTTATTTAATTAAAGAAATATACTACCGAGGACCTGATAATTCAACGCAATTTACGAGTTTGAGCAAGAATACAATAGCAGTGAAAGTAATTTGCTAAGGGGCAAGTTGGAGTTTGTTAAAAGTGTGGAGATTTACATAAAACCCCTACAATCATCCACTACACCATAAACTAACATTCTCCGTTTTCCCAAATCCAAGCTTCCAAGAAACCTCACAGCACTCGCGCCATAAACCAATCTCCTCGTCTATCTGCACGTTCCGACTCCAATAAACCTCGGTCT